>OMLM01001508.1:76924-126446 GCA_900302695.1 Helostoma temminkii
AGCACAATGTACAATTTAATGTGGTAACCTAAATGTGGGGTCTTAATACTCAAGTTATTTAGGTTTACAGAACTGGAGAGGTCAATTCTGTTTATATTTTTGTATCATCTTGTTCCAGCTCTTTCTTTAATACGCAATATTTATACTGTGAAGGTGAAATATTCAAAACCAAGTCTCTCAGTCGAAAGAAAATATTCCCATTGCTTTGAACGTTGTTTTAAACACAGTTCTCCTAAGGTCAGCCTGACATATTTAGTATCTCTGGAAACTTCAGCATGACCCAAATCACAACCTAAACTACAGTTGTCTGTCTGCGCGACAACTTGGCCCTCAAAATGTATTCTTTAGTTAAATGACCTTGTTTTTTTAACACATACACTGCTGTATCAGTTGCAGATGTTTTATTATAATAATAATAATAATAATAATAAGCTTTATTTATAGAGCACTTTTCAAAACATTCGTTACAAAGTGCTTAACATGAGGGACAATGTTCTAGACGTTTATTCCAATGTCAAGGTGAAGTAGTGGATCTGGTGTCTTTGAATTGTTTTGATCCTAACTGAAGTTAAAAATAAGTGATAAAGGTGAGATAATAATTTTACTTAACTAACCACAGCAGCCTTCTGCGTTTTCACACACACTGTTTATGCTTCATACAGCTGTAACACAGCTACTTTTTTGTTTCCTTGTGTTTAGAGAGGGGGCCACTGTTGCATCGTGAGCTTGGTCAGTATTGTTGGAGCATGAGGAAACCTGTGCCACAGAAAGGTAGGAATATTACTCATAGTATTATGTCAAAAATATGTTTAACAAACAAGTATTCATGGTAGGTTGAATGTAAAATTAGACACATGTCAAATTCTAGATCATTCCAGCCTAAACCTTTGTTGTTTCTGTGTAGGAAAATTCTTATATTGTCTTGTAATAGTCTTGTAATCCACAAGAGTTGGAGCAGAGATTGTGGCAGGTATTGCAAGGTAATGACGGATGAGCAAATCACCTGTAGTTGAGAGATTATTTTGTTTTTGTTGGCTCTTCCAGCTATAGAGTGGAAAGATGCCAGAAGGATCAAGCATGCCCGAAGTGGACGACCCTCCCGGGTGCCCTCACAGTACCAAGGTAAATAACCCACAGCAGCCACTGATATATGAAGTTGATTTTGGGTGAATCCAACAGGTAACTGTCCAAGGATTTGTCTCAGCTTTGTGTCGCTAATTCACTCAAATGAACAAATGTGCTACAGGTGTTGAAACATGGATTTTAAACAACACAAAGTTTTTGTTTGCACTCCCAAGTGATTACACAAAAGCAGATGTGTATTATTTAATTATCTTGAACACTTTACAAGACTGCATAAACACATCTTAATCACACTTCCAAAATACGAGATAACTTCTTTTTAACCCTTGTTCTGTCATCATCAGGGCACTTTAGCTGGGATAAATACCTGAAAGAGACGAGTGCCACCGCTGCACCTACATCATGCTTCAAACAGGTGAACAGAGTGCTGTCTTTACTTAGCTTATTTGTCTTTTTCTCTTTCTGCTGTTATTTTGCTCCTGTTCTCCTACAAACGCGAATATTGTCATCATCGTCTAGAGTCTCACACCACCAGTTAATGAGTTCAAGGCAGGGATGAAGCTGGAAGCCCAGGACCCTCGGAACACCACGTCCACCTGCATTGCCACAGTGGTGGGCCTGACAGGATCAAGGCTGCGACTGCGCTTGGACGGGTCTGACAACAAGAACGACTTCTGGCGCCTGGTGGATTCCTCAGAGATCCAGCCTATTGGCAACTGTGAGAAAAATGGAGGCATGCTGCAGCCACCACTAGGTAAGAACACACGTATTTTGTGGTTTATTACTGTTGTGGGGAAAAAACATTGTTAAAGGATTTTACAGTATTTTTTCTCCCTTTATTTTAATTAATTTTATTTTATCCACTAGATGTCAGTGACTGACAGCACACAATGTGAATGTGTCTGGTCAATTCCTTTAAATAAATAAAAAAGCCAGGGTATTCAACACTGATGTAAAAAGACACAAGATAATTTTTAGGGCAAAAAACTAACACTTCTTTTTTAACATAAACAATTTTTCTATCATTTATTAGTTAAGGCTGGTTTTGCTATATCAACAAAAGTCTCCTTCTACAGGTTTTCGTCTAAATGCGTCCTCCTGGCCCATGTTCCTTCTGAAAACATTAAATGGAGCTGAGATGGCACCCTCCCGCATCTTTCACAAGGTACCTGTACAAGGCTCACAAGCGCAACGTGCTTTGAAAAACTACTTGCTCTCCTGTTTCATGCTTAAACAAGGATCTTTATTACATATGAGTAAGTACAACTTATAAATAAAGGCCACTGGCCTCTTTTAATCCTGAAAAGTTGCTTTGCTAACTTTCATAATGTTAGATTAAAAAATATCACTCATATGTAAAATTCTGCAGTGTTTGGTTAAATTACCTGTGCTTCCCTGCAACAAATGAATGCACAGATACTCAAGCATGTTGACATCAGTACATAACCCCCCTCCTTTCTCTCCATGCTTCCCAGCAGGAGCCCCCTTCCCCAGAGCAGAACTCCTTCCAGGTGGGCATGAAGCTGGAAGCAGTGGACCGAAAAAATCCCCACTTTATCTGTCCAGCAACAGTGGGTGCACTGCGTGGTGTTGAGGTGCTGGTCACCTTTGATGGCTGGCGTGGAGCCTTTGACTACTATTGCCGCTACGATTCGCGTGACATTTTTCCTGTCGGCTGGTGTTCCCTCACTGGAGACAACCTTCAGCCACCTGGCACCAAAGGTATGAACCCCAACTATAGTACCTAATAAAGTGCCTTTCATCAAAATTACAAATACATAATCTCATTAACCTTTTAAGCTGCCAGTATGTTTGTTCAGAAGCTCTTGTCAGATGGTTGTCAGCTTCAGAGCAGTTTAAAAAATAAAGAAATGGCACAATAATCAGAGTTAAGACAACAAGAAAGATTTGATGCAGATTCTACATCAATAAAACTGAAAATGTCTGAAAAAGCCAATCCAATACTTGGATTTTGGAGGAGGAGGAGGAGGATTTTGGTTTCCTAAAAACCTTTTTCCGCAGTCACAGAAACATCTTCACACAGAGACTGTAGACACTGTGTGTTTGATTGTGGCCTTTTGGAAAAACCATAAATACTGTAGATTTCTAACATAGTTGGATGGCGTGTCTCAACAGCCATGTGTTAGAAACAGTCCCTTCTTTTTTTGATCTACAGAGGACACTGTCAACACAATCGTTTCTTCAGTAGGAAATAGTTCTAGTGAAATCATTTACAAATGTTTGTGCAGTGGATTATGTAGGTATATTTGTTTCTTCCCTACACAGTTACAACAACACCTACTAGGATTGTAACAATCCATCAATGTTGATCGATGAATCATCAGATAACCAATGCTCTGATGTTACCGATGCCAAATGTAATATTGATATATATGTTTTTTTACTCTTACTTGAAATTTGATAGGGCTCAACTGTGCAAGTATTTCACTTGCATATATCATCTGAGGCTGTTACTGTATGTGCACTAAGGTTCAGTGAGTCAAAATCTAATAAAGGTAGTTGATCAAAACACCTGTCAAACAATCATAAACTTGCAGAAAACAATATCGGCTGCCTGCTCTCTGTTAACTGTGATGAGCTACTTGGCTAATTGCTAATTGTGCTGAATTTGCTAAAACAAAAGGTGACTGCACATGCATTCACTGTTAAGCTGAAATTGTTTATATATTAAAGCTGAACAAGTTCCTCTGTCCCTAAAAACAACAGTAAGTGTAGAGCCCTGGCTATCTCTAAAGTCAAAGGTCATCATGGGTCCTTATTTGTACTAACTGACTGTGAACAAAGGGACCTGAAAAATAATCCCATTTGGTTGCATTTGCAAAATAATTTAAAAAATCGTGTGAACTAGATACATAATATAATTTCATACTGATCGCAGGCCCTTGAACTGAATTGGAATTGCATCATGGTGTGCTTTTATGTATCGGCAAACATTGGGTCGGTGTCTTAGTGAGTCATTGTGATCAAACTTGTGTGTGATTTACACATCTACCACACACACAGCTGGCCTGAGAGACCTCAGGCAAGTTAACATTTATAATTTTGCATTTACTTTATAATGTGTATCTATGTTTTGTATGTTGTACCCATAGTACACATAATTTAAAACTATAGAACCTTAATTTAAAAACAACAACAAAAAGAAAATGTGTATAACTATATAGATGATTTTGCTTTGTCCACCCACTGTAGTTTCACATCTATTCAGGTTTTATTTTAAATCCTGATTGTTATTTAGTTTGACACATGAAATTAACAAATGTCTGAAATATTCTAATATTTTTTTAAATTATATTTGGTAGTTAGCTGGTTCATGGTGGTTTGCAGTGTGATGTATGATTAGGCATCATTAGAGGATCCAAAACAGACAAACAAGTCATCAGAACTAGTTTGCTGTTTCTTCCGTTTGTAAAATATTCATGAGGAAAGTCACATCTAATTTACTGCATTTGTGTGGCAGCAAATGGACAATACTATGTAACACATTGTGTCTTTTTTCTGTGAAGTAGATAAGGAGTTTACTTGTCACTTGTGTCTTAAAACTGGAGTATTTGAGAAGTTGTGGCCAATTTACAGTGTGTTTTTTAAGACACTGTAAAGGAAACAGATGATACAAGTGTCATCAGCCACAAGGTCAACTGGCTGTACTGCTCTTACTTAAAATCCACAGTATGTGAAGGAATGGAAAAGGAAGGAGGGAAATGGGGAGGCAGGGCATGTCTTTGTAGCCTGCTAGTGTTTTATGAAGGCCTGGCATGCGCCCAGTTGGCAGAGTCCGACTATGACGTGGTTGAAACGGGTCTGGGTGCCCCCTCTACAGGCCTCTAGTTGGCATCCTGTTTGATGAGACATCTTGGCGAGAATTTAGTTAAGAAAGAGGATCAAACAAAGAGAAAAGAAATATGCTGTAGAAGGTGGAGTGTTTACATTGTCAGCAGATGGTGGGAGGAGAGAAGAAGAGAAGGGAGGAAAAAGACAGATAGGAGGAGCAACTCAGAGGAAGAGTGGGAGAGGACAGGGCAGGAGGAGAGGGTGAATCTGAGGACAGCTGTGCAGACAATCATACACTTTTGACTTTCCTTTGACCAAGCGAGGTGAGTAAAGATGAATGAAATGACAGAAATGTGGTCAGAGTGATCGATTAAAAATCTTGTGAAGATATCTTGCTGTAATATGAAGCTGGCAGCTTCTGGCTTTGTGAACTCAATGAACTTAGTGCACTCAGGGGAGAGGGAAAAAAACAAGGTTTGCTTGTTACATGTTGGTTTGGCTGTATTTACAAGCGCCACCATTGATCAATGAGCATTTAACCTCAAGCTTTTTAAACGTAAACTAATTATATAGGATCTGTCCAGTTTGTCAGGATCAGTTAGGTGTCCTCTATTTTTTTAGCTTCACAGTGGCACACCAATGAAAAGTCATAGTAGCCAGCAGACTGAGCTGTACTTTGCATGGTGCCAGTGCAGAAGTGTGTTTAATAAATACAGTCTGACAGGCCAAGACCTGTGATAATGAATGTGGCTGATCCTCTCATAAATCTATCCTGGTTTGGCATATGAATGAATACCAGTCTATTTGGTGTGTGTGTGTGTGTGTGTGTGTGTGTGTGTGTGGACTTGCAGGTGCATGTGAAGCCAGTTATCCTGGCTATTCAAGACTACACAGTCTTGAAGTTCGTCCATCTAAGTGCTATCTGACATAGGTTATTGAAAAAAAGACATTTGGTAGATATATTTTGTAGTTTTTAGGTATTTGTGGCATCTCTTGTTTTTACCTTTTTTTAAAATTTGTTTCTCAGTGGTACGTGTGAGTTCCGAAATTCACCTCATCAAGAAGGGAAGGGTGTGTATTAATGTGGGGGAGTTGAAAAAGATAAATTTCAAGACTGTCTCACAGCTGTCGGCAGCCTGCTTCTGCATTAGTATTTGTTCCATTGGCTTTTAACCATTTCTTTATTTTTTTCTAGGCAACAGTGACATGACAGTAGACCAAAAGAAAATAATCAGATTACTAATGTCCCTTCCGTCACAATGACTTTTTCCCTTCACCATTTTTCTTGTGCCCTTTAGTCCTTGTTCTCCTTTATTTCATCGTCATCTTTGTTGGTTTGTTATGGATTGCCTTGTATGCAGGTGTGTGAGGGTGCTTAGCCCTGTTTTTCTGGTTTTGCAAATCAAAACCGTAGTGATGTTTTGTCACAAATTTACTACATATTTTTAGCGTTATGATACATTTTCCCATTGACATTTAAAGTTACCTGGCTGTGAGGATGATTTGGTAATGTCTGCTCAGTTTTGGAGATATTCATCTATGAAATGAATCCCAACATCCTAATAAATTGTAACTTTATGTATTTTTTGTTGTACTTGTAAGGATTAAGAACATTTAACAAAAGCATCCTCTCCGCTAATCAGATCTGCAGACCTGACTATGTTATGTACAGTTTTTACAGTAATCCTTTCCACTGATGAGCCCATAGTCAAAAAGAAACTGGCACCACAAGCATATTATTTTGTTCTTATATTATATTGCTGTGGTGGCATAAATCACAGAGATGGATTTCTCAAAACCTGGACAGAAAAACCCTTTTTATTTATTTTAAGCATGAATAGCTAAGCTTGTAGCTTTTTTTAGTTGTTTTTTTAAAACATATTTTGGGCACTTTGCCTTCATTTGATAGTACCATAAAAACAGGATACGTGAGAGAAGAGAGAGACTGTGACGTGCAGCAAAGGTTTCCAGCCAGACTCAAACTGGGGATGCTGTGGTTATGCGGTGTGTGCTGCAACCATTCAGCTACCGGGGCACTCCAGTGAAGAAAAAGCTTTTATTTTGTGTTTTTTAACAAGTCTTTTGTGAACAACATAAATATTATGACCACCTTCAGCAGTTTATTGATGTTGTACTAATTGCAGCTTGTATTACTCATCGGTTTTGTCACTTTATTTGTGTGCAAATAGCTGAATTCACTGAAAGCTTTAAATTTACAGAGTGAGCAATCTTACAAAGCAAACTGGAGCATGTCCTACTTGATGTAACCTCTCACCCTCTGTGCTTCTCTCTACCTGATCATTCTCTTACTGTGAAGTGCACTTCAGTCTATAGTGTGGTGTCCTCAGGCTTAAAGCTGAGGAAGGAACTTGACATTTGATCTTGTCTGCTGTTGCTGCTGTGAGACAAGTTGTGTATTAAACAAACAGAATTGAGAATTGAGATTGAGGTAATTATATCATAAGTGATAAGTAATGATAATACTTAATGATCCATTACAAACTTGTTTTATATTTATGTATGTAACATAGCTTTCTTCCAGTTTTACTGCACTTAAGTGTCAAACTGTTATTTTTTTGTTTGTTTGTTTTTATTTTTTTAGGTCACAAATTATATTTTTACCTTTTCTGTTTGCCTATGCAGTAGTGTTGCCTAAGAGCCTTACGGCACTGACAGACGGGAGCGTGGAGAACCCAGCCATGCACCCCACCCCCACTGTGGGAAGACCACCAGGTCAGAGGGGACGTAAGCCAGGCCGCAGGAAAACCAAGGTGACAGGGCCCTGGGGTCAAAAAGGCTCAGTGTTGGGACCACAGGGAATCCAGCAAAGCAAAGAACTGGGACCCATCAAGATTCCCAAAAAACGAGGTCCCAAGCCTGGTAGCAGGGTAAGCATGACATGACCTTGAAATACCATTAGGGACAGTTCATAGAAAACACGAAACTAAACTTACTTTTCAGGCAAAACTATAAGGCTTAATGCCATTTGATCTAAAAAGTAAATTAAAGGTCTGACCAATTCTTAAATAACAACATTCACTTAGTCCTCTAGTTGTTTCATGGTAGCAGTCTTGGTCATGTGCAAACATTTTAGACTTTGTGCCACATCTTGTTTTCTGTTGGAAGAAGGATTATTATTGTGAAGTCTGACAGCATGAAGATTTAGCCCATCTTGACTCTGTGTCTCCTTTGTGTGCAGTTGGGCTGGGCAAAAAGAGCTGGCTGGCTGGAAGATGCAATGGCTGGCCCAGGACGGCCAGTGACAGGCCCAGGGCGAACCAGGGGCAGACTGCCTACCAACTGGGCTCAGAGGATAGCCCTGCAGCAGGCACAGACTCAGGCAGAACCTCTCAAGATCCCAAAGAAAAGGGGACCAAAGCCTGGCAGCAAGGTAGTCGCCCAGGTCATACACATTATGACAGGCATTAATGAACTAGAAAATATAACATTATTGAAGGAGGAAACTTAACTCTGAGATACTGTAGAGGTCAAATTAGTAGCATACTGTTGGTTGTTTTTTACTTAAGCCTGAGCTACATTCAGTCCCCAACAATTACAAAAACACAGTAGCTGGCTGCAATCCAGTTTGTACTAAGCTGGTTGCTGCACTTCCAGTAATGTAGTGAGGAGAGATTAATTGAAGTAGCAGAGTCCTAAAGTTTTCTTTTGATATTAGTTTTGTTTTCTAATGTTACCTTTTTACATTGTCTGCACAGCACTTTGTTTTGTGAGTTTAGAAGTAAAAATAATGACATGGCAATGACAAAACACCACTGATATTTACAAAACATTATTGACATTTACAAAACAATAAATGTTTCACAAGAGTCATATTTGAAGTTGTATTATGAACTGTTCCTATCAGATGGGATGCTAATGAACCATTAAGGAAACAAAAATATAAAATGTCTAAACATCTATGTTTATATCCAGAGAAAACCACGAGTGGTTCCTAATCCAGTCCCCACGTCTCCCACCAGCAGTACCCCAGAGCCTGACACCAGCACAGTGCCTCTGGATAATGCAACCATCCCCAACTCTGCATTACAGGCTCCCACAGGTACATGTTGACAAACACACTGCAGATGATTATTGATTATTTACCTGTTTAGAAGTTTAGCACGTTTTAGATTATGTGACATGTTATCTGTGTCACAGAACACCTGATAGTTAGATTATGTAATGGACATCAGCATAGAAGTAATTCCTATAACCTTCAGACTTCCAATTGTTTTGTTGCCCAGTTTGTGTGTACCTAAACAAGTACGGGAAGGTGGGGCCCCATTTGGACCAGCGGCGTATCCAACAGCTCCCAGACCACTTTGGGCCAGGCCGGGCGTCTTCGGTGCTTCAGCAGTGTGTACAGGCTTGTGTAGACTCTGCCCACAACCAGAGTACCGTCTTTTCCTGCCTCAAGTCTGGACAAGGAGGTGAAGTCATTTCTGGTGAGAATTACACTAAATATTTAAGTAATATGATTTCATTAAATGTTTACTTTGTTTAATTTTAATTTAACATCTATTCACAAAATAATTGACCATGTTTGTCTAGCCTTCTTTGACCAGCAGCAGCACACCCTGACACTGCCTACCGTCAGCAGTGTCACCTACGTTCTCAGATTCCTGGAAAAGCTATGCCACAACCTTCACTGCGATCCTCTGTTTGGCAGCCAGCCTGTAGCCAGGGGAGGCCTGCACTACGACAGTCACACCTATACTGCAGGTCAGTGTTATTCTCTCACTGTGTTCAGAATCAAATATAATATGAAGCACCTTTGGAAAGCCAACAGTAGATTTACAGCAGATTACATGTGCATTTTGTTGGATATGAGAATAAAACATCTTCATATATTCATTTTATGTCAAAAGAACTGAGTATTGTGGTCATAGTAATATTGTATGTAGTTGATGTAGGATCAGCATTACAGAAAAAGTCTATCTTGTAATGTGAGTGTCTAATAATAATGTGGGGAAACTGCAAATTCCTTAAAGTCCATGGACAAGAAAAATTAAACATGTTGAGGCTGCCATCTGCCATAGAGAATGCTGATGTGTTTTGCTGATGCTGTGCTACAGCAGCTTCCCAAAATAATCAATTAATTGATAATTAAAGATAAATTGATACTGAATGTAATTTATTGTGTTTAAACATGTATCTGCTTTTCACATGAATTTATACTTTTTATGTCTTTAACTGTGATTTTTTTTTTATTTTATTTTTTTCCTTTTTATGTGCTGTGCTGGTTTTAGAGAGGAGAGGGTTTGGTGACAGCCTGGCAACAGGACCAGGCCGAGGCACCAAGAGGTTTCTCCAGGACTACAAAAGTATCCTCCCTCAGAAACTGGCCAAAATTCCTCGGCACTCCATTGATGGTATGCACCTTGATTTTAATATATTTTTAACTCATCATTTCCCTTTATAAAAGAAAAAAAAGATATTTACAAAACCATAGTCACCGAATAAAATGAATAAAGAATAAATAACATAAATTATATATTCCTGTACACACAGTGAGCATCACAGTAACACTCCATTAATAATTTCTTTATGGTAGATGAAAGCCAGTTGAGTCAGCATTAATTTTGACACTTGGGTGTCAAGTATTTTTAGTCCCAGTCTCTTGATGAAAGAAAAAAAGAAATTTTGTCAAATTTTAGTTATTTGGTTTTTATTAATTTTAGTCAACAGGTCTTGCCATCCCGTTGTAACAGGAGTTGATGTCATTGAAAAAGTGTTCACACAGTGTCCAGAGATTGCGTTTGACTTTCTCATTGTTTCATCATTTTGGCTGGCAGACTTCTAAAAACTCAGTCATATTCATTATTACCCTTCATGTTACCAAGCATTTTTTATCTGCATTACCTCTGCCATGTAGGCTGCTCTGTGCGCAAAACTGAAAAGATCTGCACGTCTGCAGCCAGTTAAACAATGTAATGCACGAGAGAGCTCAGGAATGGGTGAAGATAATTAATATGCACACTTGCCACCAACTGGAGTGAATTATTAAGTTATGGTTGATCACCCTGAGTGTTATCATTTTTTGTCATTCTTAAAAAAATTCAGGCAATGACAGAGAATTCTCAGTTAATGCGACCTCTGACAGTGTCTGCATTTCTCTGCACTGCAGAGTAATGAGTCTCTCAGAAGTGAGTTCGCTCACATTTGGTCTAAATTATTGTTCTCGTAGTTCAGCTTGAAAGGAGAAGCTAAGTTGTTGGTTACATTAAAACACAGTGATTTAGTTGATGCGGCATTAGTTAAATGCACATTCATAGTCATAGAAGTCTAAGCAATTTATGCATTTTTTTGTCTGATTCTTTGTGAATTAATTTTGTTTCTCTCTAGAAGCTTCTTTTTATTAGCAGTGCCACAACTCAAACAGCTAAATCCACCAGTCCTCTGTTTTGAAACAGAGATATTCTGGGGGAGTGGTGGAAAGTGATTTACTGATTAGGAACTACAGTTTGTGATTTCACAGATGCTGCAGGTTGTTGAATAGGACTTGGCATTAAGATGGTTTATTCATGTCCATTCATCCGCCTTTCACATTATTGTTTTGATTTTAGTCACTGACAAAATGTATGTGCCATAATATTTGTTTTCAATGCACACCTGTTATTTAGCCTTAGTCTCATCTGTCCATCACTGAATATTTTTTAATAGTTTTTGTTAATGAAATTATCACTTTGTTTACAAAAAACACAGGATTTTAATACTTTAGTAAATGAGTTTACACTGTCTTTAATCTACACATGCATTTACACTGCAGTAAGTCATGTTCTTTGATACATACTGTATTGTTAGATGTTTGAATTATTGAGCTCCTGGCTGGTATATTTTTCTACGATACATTTATTAAGCTTTTTTATTTGTACTTCATGTTCAAGTAAAATGTGAATGTCTCAGTCATAACACAAGCCTTCTGCTTGTGTAACTTTATTCATTTAATCAGTGACTCCACAGTCTGAAGCACCACATTTATTTAATTCTTATAAGTATCTGCTTTAAGTTGTACAGTAAAATTATTAGGTAATTATATAAAAGGTCATAGTAAAGCAGAAAATGCTCAGGAGGATGTGGGGCAGGAGGTTAATCGTGCAATCATGTCTCCGTTTCCTTAGATTTTAATTGAGTTAATGGAATATTTGAAGAGATTTGTGTGAGAGGGTAATATCCCCTTTACATGTACATTCCACTATTACAGAGGGCTAGAATCATCATTTTATATTTAGTACAAGGGGTATTTTTTACTTTACTATATGCTTTAAGCACTGTTTAAGCATTGCTGAGTTGATTTATCTCACTGTGGAGGTTTCTGTCTCGCCCCCAGGTGAATCCCTGATGGAGAATAGTGTTGCTGCATCAGAACAATTAAAGAAGAGTCCTCTTACTCCAAACTCTATAGGACTGACACCTGGCCTGAGGTCTCCTCAGCTGCTGCATCGCAACAACTCCACAGGTAGAAAGAGACACTGACACAACACTATTATGGTGCATTCACACAAACAAGTTTTTATAAAGTGGGGATGTGCTGTGCACAAGAAGTTTATTTACATACTCCAACTGGAAAGTTTTTGTGTTGCTTATCTGCCATTGCCACACACAGCAACGTCGGCGATTTGTAGTAACAAGTTGTTCAATTTTATGTGTCATTTCTTTTAAATTCCTTCATGTCAGGTGGTAATCTGACAATATCTGTCTGCACGTGTAAAACCTTTCACATGGATCCTGTGGACATATGGCTTCTGCTTACAATGACATTTACTGCTCTGGAACTGAATACCTGAGTATCTGCATAGAGTACTTCTGCATAGGTTAACGCAGAAGTACTGCATTCACGGTACAAAGTAATCTGCCAGGACAAATGACAATCCTTTATTTATCATATTTATTTATATATTTATGTATATTTTACTGGAACC
This sequence comes from Helostoma temminkii, assembly GCA_900302695.1. Lineage (NCBI taxonomy): Eukaryota > Metazoa > Chordata > Actinopteri > Anabantiformes > Helostomatidae > Helostoma > Helostoma temminkii. Next base: position 89,722 of record OMLM01001508.1, read on the forward strand.
CTCTGTGTTGACACCACTGCTGCATCTCTCTGTATAATATACAAGTTGCATTTTTGTTTTCAAGCAATTATGTTTGGTCTTAGAGATTATATCCTTGCAAGATTAACAGCTTTGACAGATTTAAAGCTCCAGACTGTTGGAATTCATTGTCCATAAACAGTGTGCAGGTCTGTTTTACTACATTCAGCTCTGCATACATGAACATGTTCACATTTGTCAGTATATACACTGACTCCACTCTATACAGTTATAAATTTTCTTCTCCAACCAGACCCTCACATGGACAGGTCTTTAAGAAATGTACACTGTGTGTTCACAGTTATGGACATAAAAGCAGCTTGTATCTACAGGTTATAACATAAGTTGGGCTGCCTCTCAAATCTGCTGTTTTTTAGAGTTTTAGTTAATCACAATCACCCATGGATATTGTGGTGTGTGAGTGTAACATAACATTTCTTCCATGATAGGTTGTTTGTTACTTTCATTTACCTGATTTGGGGAAGTGGACTGAAAGCATCCAGTGGACCTGCAGTTCTGTTAAAAGCAGTTCACAAAGTAGATCAGTGCCTATTCATCATGAATACTGAACTTTTAATTTTCCTTCACATGCTTTTTTTCCATGTGAACTGCATTTAGATTGTTCTAAACATTTTAAATTTGGCTGCAGAAACGCAGATTGTGGTGCTTTGACAGTTAGGTTTACAGTTTTTGGTGGGGGGGGCACACGTGTCTGTCTGTGTGCACATAACACGCTACCATGCACAGACGGAATTGTGTAAATAAGATAAATAACATAAGGTTATTTAGTTTGTTTAATAAAAGAACAAGGTATAGACCTGTTCTATAGGAAAGGTAACCTTTAATTTTATAAAATTTACTTGACCTAGAGGGGTTGGGGCTGCCCTAATATAATGGTAGGGGAAATGCTGAATGTTTTTTGGGGGTTGTAGATTAAATAGTTATAAATATGGATAATAATATGGATGTAAGAGTTTCTACTTGTGCTTTCTCAGGCAGTTTTCGAGAGAGCCCAAGGCCCAGTGGTCAGGATCCCAACCTGTGGACAGTGGAGGATGTCATGCAGTATATAAGAGATATCGACCCAGTTCTGGCTCCACATGCTGACCTTTTCAGAAAACATGTATGTATTTATGCATAGTAGTGGTGATGCTTAAATAACTGTATTTTGCATTAGATTCACAAGTGAACAAGGGCTATATTGTTATTTGTGGGCATACAGACACATTTTAGATGAAGCAGTTGTTTTGCCATTTTTCCTTATTGAGCATAAGGCTGAACAGATGCTTGTTTCTGAAATAGATACTTGCCTATAATGCAGCTAATTTGGTGGAATATTAATAAATGTATGAATGCATGTATCATTACTTAACTAATGATCTGTTAATTATGAATTAATCACATAAACCATTGTGATTTCATTATTTGTTAATGGTGAGCAACAGGTAGTCATGATACACCTTTCAATTCATGCATTAAATGAGCATGAGTCATGCATTAGTTAAACATTACTGAAGTATATGATTTGGAGCCTTATTACAAAGCGTAAGACCTTTTAAATTACACTAGATATCTCCTTGTGTTTCGTACATTTCCTCAAGTTTTCTCAGCTTTTCACTTAATCCTCCCTCTGTTGCAGGAAATTGACGGGAAGGCACTCCTGCTGCTGCGTAGCGACATGATGATGAAATACATGGGCTTGAAGCTCGGCCCGGCCCTCAAACTCACCTTCCACATTGACAAGCTCAAACGTGCTTGAGGTGGTCAGCCAACCAGCTGCAACCTTTCTGAGGACTTATCTCCAACCCCACCTTCCTGTTCTATGATCAGTATAACATGCACTACATATCAGCCACTATATACTGACCATTTACGCGTAGCAGCTTCCATCAGATCACCATATCTGGTATTACATATTCTTGACCTGACCTCATCTAATGAGGACAATTTATTTTGTGTAGCACAATCCAGCCCTAAGGCAGCATGGGATATGTAGGATCACCCACTTGTCCATCTTCTATCATGCATTTCACTATAACTTGAAGAGTCATTTGTGGCCATTTTAACTGTAAAAGACTTTTTTGGCCTACGTTTAATATGTTACATTTATTCTGTACATTTCATATTTTCTACTTCGTGAATATATGAAGTTGTATTTTTGCCTTTTTCAGCAGTTTGTGTTGGATATGCTAAAAGTAAGAAAACACTAAAAGAAGACAAGAAATCATTACACTCATCCCAATAGTTGGGAATGCTTCTGATTAATGTCTCTGTTTGAGGCACAGTTTTGCAACAACAACAATGTTAATTATAGGGAGAAAAAACATGTTTTATGAAAGGAAGACAAAAAACTTTATTCTGAAAATACTGCCAAGAGGAAATTTCTTTTGTCTTATTCTCAACGTTGTTTACAATGCCTCGTCTTGTCTTTGTTATTTGTACTTTTTTAATTTTTTATACTGTATTATTAGAGTTCCTACATGGAGAGCCCTATCATACTTAACATTGTTCAATAAATATATAATAATTCAACTGTTGTTTTAGTTTTGTTCTGCAGCGTCAGCCCTCCTTCTCTCTTTTAGGTGTCCCTATGACCTTTCTTGTAGACTCATATGGCACACACACACATGTAGATATGACATATCAAGACTTTTTGAATTTGTGCCTGTATTACTAATTATTTCTTGGTTTTACTTTGTTAGATACTGGGGTCTTTTGATAATGGTTTTTCATTGACTGAGGTTTGCCAATAGAGGGCAGCAGAGCTTGGTCTACATTTTACAGTCCTGTCTCCTTGTGGTTTCTCCTTGGGGCTCACTGACATTCACTACCATGGGTGGCCATATCTCCATCTGGTAGACTCAGCATGATAATCTCTGATATTTTTATACGATGTTAAGACCATTTATGGCTGGTATTTTGTTGCTTCATTATCAGCATTTCTCCTGTATTGCTGTGTCATTCCTTTAATTCTGTGTTATTTAAAAGACCTCTTTGTAATTCTGTGTTTCTGTTGTTCATGCTGTTTCTGGTAAATATTGTTGTCATTGTTTCTGCCGGTACGTGAGTGGGCTATTAGGCTTGTTGGTGAAAAATGACTTGCAACTCAGCACAAGACAGAAAAATCTAACCACATCCTCTCAGTGAAAACAGGAAAACCCATCATGTACGGTTGAGAAAAAAAAATGACCAAACCCACTGATTTTAACTGACATGGATGAGTATGAAAGTGTGTGTGTGATTGTAAGACACATACACGCAGTCAATGGTGCATCTGTGTGTTAAACTCCATAGCACATGCGATGAGCTCAGAGCTTATAGCTGATGCCTGTGCTTGTTGATGTGTAAAAGTAGCCAATAGTAGTGTTGTGCATGAAGGCAGTGCTATTTATAGAAGTAACAGCCCCTTGTGCCACATATTGTGTTTGTGAAGATTGTGAAGCAAGTGGGATTTTTATCAGGTGCCATGTTTGTTGTGCAGATAGAGCAGCAGGCTGAGGTCTGTATTAAGTTGAATATTTACTGGCTGATTCCTCTGAAAACACACAGCATGATAGATTATCTTTATTGTTATGACATACTGTTTTATGAGGTACTTTGGGGAAAATCCTGCCCTTAATATTTACCAACAACACTGTACAGAGTCCCTGAGTCATCCATTTTCTGTGCTCCAACAGTTGCATACTACATAGAGCAGCGAGACAGTTTCATTATGTATGAGAGGAAGTTTTGCGGGCATGCAGATAGGTCTGAACTGTGAGAAAAAACGGCTTTCTCAGATTTTTGCTTCAAGTGTCATGGCACAGAAATGCCATATTCTCTGCAGAACTAGTCTGCCATGTTGTGTTCTGAAAGCAAGTATAGCACCAGTTAGAAGCAATAAAAAACAAGTTGCTCAGTCCACCATCTTCTCCCCAACTAATTCCAAATTTCCCAGCATGTCATTGTCCTTTCAGAGGAAGTTCCTTCAGTGTTGCAAAGGTCCTGGTGTTTTCTGTGAAGTCCTAACCCGGAGAAATGATTGTACTTGTTCTTTGTCAGGTTAAATATTTTCCAGATTGTGCAAAGTTCTTGTTATTAATGAGAGGATGAGTTATTCTGGATATGATCAGCATGCATTATAACTGGTTAAGGGTTCTTATGTTTTTTTAAATGCAAATTAAGCTTTTGTTTTTCTAAATAACACTGACTAGCTATCACATTCAGGAGAACCGTGACATTGCGGAGATTGTTTTTAGAAAGATTTAGAAAATAGGTCTATAATACATGACTCTGACAGAATGTCTACCACCTCAGGCATCTCAACACCTTTTGTAAATGAGACCACAGACCTACTTAGTTTGCTTGTCTCCAGTGAATTTTGATTGGTAGATAATATTTGCTACAAACTTTGTTTTGCCAGCCCTCATCCAGTCAAGTCTCTTCCCACAGATAGTGTAGACCAGCTAATGTCAGGATTTTATTGCAAGGAAAATGTTGGTCACACAGCATCATGAGTAATAGCTATTTATGAGGACAAAATATATTATTATATTTATCTTTTCATGGAAAACATATTCATTACTATGCAGGTCCAAACATCTGACTGGTAGAACACATGCCAAAGAATTAAGAGGCATAACGTATTTATGCGTGTACAGTTGAAAGTTTGCCTACTTTTAATAAGTAATTAAAATGCATGTTTATGCCATTTTCCTTGGCAATATAAACACTACTTTTATAAACAAGCATATGTATGTTTTTAGCTTTTAGAAGTCTATGTCAGATTCACCAGCAGGATAACACTTGTAAAGCCAGACAAGAACTGCCCTCTTGTATTAATTCCACCCCCAGCCTATAGCCTGTTACTCTGTCTTTGCTCGCCACTGTCACCAGATTAGCATGCAGGCTTAAAGCCCTGCTCACAGAGACACTGGGTACAGAACATAGCCTGCTAATACTGTTTTCCCCAGGTTCTAACATATGAACCTCTGTCTTTTCCAGGCTGAGCCAACCAATTTTCCTGGTCTCATTAAATGGGTCTGAGTCAAACAAAATGTCAATTACAGGAGATTAACACAATAAGACACCATAAACTCTGCAATATTTCCAGCCAAGCTCATGCTGGTCAATGTTGTAACTGTTCAATGCTACTTAATTTTGTAAAGTAAAATGTAATAACATGAACAACTCACTTGATTTTCCTCCTGACAGTGTGAACAAAACCTTTAATTTCATGCTTCAAAAGGACAATATTAGATTGTCTTACATTGCACAAGAGTTACTGTTCCGTCAAATGGAAGCGCTTCTATCTGCTTAGCAGGTTTTGACACATTGGAGTGACAATAAAACATTTTGAAAGCTGATTTAATTATCTCTGCGGCTGAAATAGTTTGTAGTATACATTGAACTCCATATGTCTTGTAATACATGATGTCTAACAAATAAAATAATAATAAAAACCAAGAAATGTTACTAAGAGTCTCTACTCAATATGTACTGACACCAAACTTTCTACCACTACTGAGAAACCACAGCTTTGCTCAGTTTAGCTTAGTTGTATAAATCACACAACCCTTAAATATTTACCACCTTTAGACATTGCTGGGACACCTTGATGTGTTTGAGTCGACTCGACATGGTGTCTGTGTGCAGGAAAATAAATTATTTACACCCCCTCTCTGTACTTCAAAGAGTTGGCAAAGCATTCAACCTCCAGATTTGGGGAGGGGGGTCATAAGAGACGTTGCTAGTCACTAGGCAGCCTCGGTGTCACCTGCCCTGACATGCCAGAACCAGCCACTTACCTTTGGAGGCTTATAAATGCCTTATAAAAGCCTCCTTAGTAGGATTCACATGGACAGCAAAACAATTACTGAGACACTAAACTATGGGGCTGTAGGAAAAAGGTGTGATGTTATATTGCTTTTTGCCATCGTGTGGGGAAAAGGAAAGGTTTTGTTGCTTAGAAGATTACCAAAAACCCCATGAGCAAAATCCAACAATGCAATAAGTGATATTTTCCAGAAAATGGCTATTGCATTGAAATATCTGTGACTAAATAAGCAAGGGGAGGGAAGAGCATGTCCGGTAACACCGCATGTCAAGCAGGCATAAAAGGTGACTGTTCAGCTAGAAAATCAGGAAGTTTGGCTTGAGCAATATGTCTATTGAATGAACCCCGCCCTGAGGGAACTGCTGATTTTTTACCCCCTACCAGCACCTCACACACCACCACATGCAGCCACACAAACACAGACATTGTTAACACAAAACTTGGCAAAAACCAAGAAAATCTCTTGTTAAAGCCAACAAGTTCAAACGTGCCCTCTTCACATAATATTCATACACACAGATAGAAACGTGCCCTTTATTGTCAATAAATAACTCATCTACCCATTGGGGAATGTCAATTTTTCTTCTCACTTTCATTGTGTATTTACTTTACAGTTACTCACACTGAGAGTTTCTTGAAGTGACTACTTATTTACATTAAAATAGCACTGCAATAACAGGTTAGTTTAGTTTAGTTGTGTGTTTAAAACTTACATGGTCACAGGAACATGTTCATTAGGTTACATTTTCTGGATTTTCTTTCGCAAATGAGATTTTCTACTAACAAACTGTAGGTTTAGCACCAACCAGTTGAGATATAAATCCTTTATCTTCCACTGGTTCCACACCAGTTTTGAGGTATCCCATTTAGCCTGTTTGATCAGGTTGTGTGCTAATGCTCAGTGTGTATGCATGAGTAGACCTGGCCATGTGTGACAACAGCAAAGGACCATCTATCTGTCATTGGCGGTAGAGCCTGAGATTATCATGAGCTCAGGCATGGCACCAGCTGGACCAAAGCCCAGTAACAGAAAACTAGATAGAACTAAATGCATCGACATATACAGTTTATATAGAGATATGGGGCACAAGAGAGGAATGTCTGGGTATCATTTAGCATACCTTGTGTGGTGTTCATTGAAGGGTTTTTAATGGAATCATTAAAGTGTTGTGGGAAAACCCAGCTAAGAAATCCCCAAAGACAAGATGAAAAATCCCTCCATGTCTTTCTAATTGTAAACTGGAGAGATCCTTTCTCTCCCCTTCTTATCTTTCAACTCTTTCACTTTGCCTGTCAGCCTCTCTATTAGAATGTGGCTTTTGGTTTCTGACTTATATTGAGAAAACAACAAGCTGCCACAGGAAGACACAGTCTTGTATTGAGCAGTTGCTGTGGGTGGGCTGAAAACGAGAGAGTAAGAAAAAAGAGAAGTAACTGTAAATGTCTGAGTGTCCCACCCTGCTTAGGCTGCGTCTAGACTGGCCTCTGTGAGGAAGGTAGCAGTCATAACAAGGGATTGCAAGAGCAAACAGGACTGTTTGCCATAGTTAGCCATTTGTCTGTAGAGTTGCAATCAAGAAACGAAACCTGTGCATTTAATTAGGGCTAAACAATGAGCTCACAGTGCAGCATACAATTATGAGATATATGAGGAGACACAGTTCTGACAGTGTGCCAGCATGCCCCATGTGCCACACAGCAGAAGACCATCTCACCAGATTGGCACTGGGCAAGGGACCTGCAACCGTTACTAAGCACTGTGCCAAGGCTGCTGGCCTACTTATAAGCCATTCTCTCAATAGTGCCAAGCCAAGAAAATCCACTCACATGCCCTTAAGCGAGTATTTCTTATTTGAAACAAGCCTGCACTTGGGCAAAGATATTTGAGTTTGGATCCATCCATTACCACATCTCTGTTTAATACAATTGGACAGATGAAAATAGATGAGACGTGTTTAAGAGATTTCTTTAAAAATGAGCTATAAGCAAACACTGTTCCTGGTTTGGATGAACTACAGTGCTCTTATACCCCCCTTGTTAATCATGATGCTGCTAAAGATGCCTCTGTTAACAATATGACAAGCTAAATGTGGTGATGACATTCCCAACATGACCTCAATCAAGCCTTTTCATAGCCCAGAGGCACAAAACAATCCAGCAGCACAGTCTGAGAGTCAGGGCTTACAAGCTTTAAGTCACTTATCAAGGTAAGCATTCATTGGTTATTTTCACCTCCCCCGTCCACACACACTTACATTATCTTTACACACAGCAAAAACAAATGTTTGGAGGTGCTGTAGAAAACAGAGCTATCCCTACTTCTACTACTACTACTACTACTACTAACCTTTCCAGGAATATTTTGCCATTGTTATTTCATGACATTTTAACTACGTCAGTGTGTGGCATTTGTTTAGCTAATCGCCAAGAAATAAATGTTATTGTAATTTCCATTTGGATAAAATCTACCCACGATGGCAGATCAGAGGCACAACGATATAGCAACCAGCACAGTAGTATGCAATTATCATCATATGCCAATCATGTTGCTACCAGTGACAATGTACCTATTTAGCAATTAAGCTAAAGGTTTGCTAGATGAAATGTGAGAGATCTAGAGTGGATATCATTCTCAAAACCCATAAATATTTTGCATCTGTTTAAACATTTACATTCCCAATTTAAGGAACTGAAGTTTCCTCTTCAGCCACAGGTTAACCTAAGCTCTTAGGTAGCTCTCCACTCCCTGGGGGAAGTGCTGTGCAATGAATGGAAAAGCAGGCCACACTTCTATCCAGGCCATCTTTATTGATCCTCAAAACCCCTTTCACAAAGACCATCCCCCCATTTTGACCACAAAAAGGGGACAATATAAACAACAAATAAATAAGAATCTGCATGATTAAGGCGGTTCTACATCTCCAATAGAACACAGCAGTGTGGACATGTTGGAGTTATACAGCTTCATACAGTACAAGCAGTAGATTTTTGAGAACATCACATTTAAAAAGGCAGCACTTTACCAAAAGTGAACCATTTTTAAGATCTGGATGAGACTCCATTCAAATGACATTGTACTTCTGTCATCTGTGACTACTATGACAGAAATTCCAGGCTCTTTGTAGATGACTTTGTGATCTGAGCTTATTTTAACACTAGGCCAAATAGAATGGGGGGGGGAATCACGAGCAGAAAACTTAAACTTAATGTTCTCCCCATCCTACTCTAAAAAAAGAAAAAACAAAGAACATTAAAACCACATGCTTCTCAAAATGGAGAAGGTGGCTGATCTTTATATCAGTTTTCTCAGATAGGAATAAATAAATACACCTTTCAATTGGTAAACTGTCATGGAGTCCAGGCTTAGAGGCTACACAGTGTCATAGCATTGTTCAGAGTGGCTTTAAAGAATTTCAGCATTTCTTTATTACATTCATGTCCAGGAAATGGGTGAAGTGGAACTAAGCCTTAACACCAGCCACTCTCTGACCGTTAGCTTGTGAGAGCCTTGAGCACTGTGCATTCACTGTGGATATCCAGCGTTCTCGTGTGCCATGTATCGGCACAGTTGTACTGCGAAGTGCCCACAAAAAAGTGAGAGGTGTGCACCCTTCATCCATCCTGGACAATTCTCACTCTTTTTTTTCACAATTAGAGCCCATTTAAAAATCAGGTCCTCTCAGCAACTAACGGTGCTGGGCTGCTGTTTACTGACAAAGTCTGAGATGAAGTCAAACTCGTTCTGGCCCAGGAAGAGTTCTGGCAGCTCCTGTACTCGATCCAAGCCCAGCTCCATAACAAGCGAGGTCAGGACCTCCTCGTCAATCATATCCGCATCTATGCCATTAGGGGCGAGGGCCGGCCCGGCCATGTGCTGCATGTTAGCCAACTGGGCTTGGTTCATGCGGTACTGGGTTGTGGGCCCCATGTGGTTTCCACCCATAGGCCCTAATGGGTGTCCATGGTACTGAGTGTTTAGTTTCTGCAGCTGCATGCTGGCCATCAGCTGCTGTGATGTTAAACCTCCATTCATGAACTGTTGTTGTTGCTGCTGCTGCGGATGTTGGGCTTGTTGCTGGTGTTGTTGTTGGTGTTGCTGTGGATGCATGTGATGCTGCTGCTGAGGATGATGCTGTTGCTGCTGAGGCTGGCCGTTATACATCATGTTACCAGAGGTCATCTGATGGTGACCCATCTGGGCCCCACTCAGCTGTCCGTTCATGGTTCCGCCCACCATAGCCTGGCGCTGCCTCATGGCAGTCTCCATGTTGGCCTGGCCTCCACCATAGTGCATCATCTGGCTGTTGGGCAGCGCCCGCATGCCCTGCTGGTTAGCATGCTGCTGGTGACCTGCCTGCAGGCCACCATTCATGCCCATCCTGTAACCGTGGATACTGGCGCCCGCTGAGCTGTGATTCATGGGCATCATCAGATGGTCTGCCATACCTCCTGTCTATGAGCAGAGAGAGGACACAATCAGGGCAATGCAAAAAAATACAAAGAGAAAAGGTGCATCAGACCGATATGACAAAAATATGTTGAACTGCCTTCCAATATGAAGCAGCATCCCATTTGTAAAAATTCACAATAATAGTTTGTCATGTGTGCACTGCAATGGATCTAACGTTTCAATGGTCCTACCGATACCATACACAGCCAATTGACTTAGTGACCACACTTCACCTTCACTAAAAAGAAACGATACATTTTCCTTGTAGTGTCACAATCCCACCGTAAGTCAAACCGCTGAAATAGCATCCGGAGAAATATCTGCAAGGCTCATTTACGTACTGGCGAACAGTGAAAACCTTCCTGGTGTGTTTAGTCTTCCTCCAACCTCCCCTCTTTGTGCCAAGGAATGAACGCCCAGGTTGAACGTGCAGCTTAACGTACATTGTTTGGGTTGTTTTTCAGCTGGGTAATATGTTCACGACGGGACCGACAAAACAGGGGGAAAATGCGTGCATAACGCAACGCTTTGCCTAAATCCTATTTATGTTGCATGTCAGCTGAGGTAGATAAATCTGTTACATTTTACGCACGTAAGGTTGCAACAAAGAACACTGACATCATGCAACATCTCCCCAACAGCTGAATCACCACATTTCTAACAAGGCGTGCGATTCAACAAAGGCTTCGGATTTTAGCGAATACATTCTGTCGATTTCACTGAATGTTTTAGTTGAATGTTTTTCCAACGTTGCTGCCTAATATTATGATTTTTGTTCATCTCGAGTTTGGAACAGGGATATGCAAACAATGGAGCAGCAGCAGCCCCTGAGACCAGCACAGACCAAAACCTCTATTTCTCACACAGATAAATCCGATTTAAAAAAATTACTTACCCGTATCCTCTACGTTTTCAAAAAGTTGCGTGACTTTGCTTCAGCTCCGTCTTTTTAAACAGTTTTCCTCAGCGACGTAAAGCTCCTTTAAATTACAGTAAATATTCCAAAGGGTTGCGCTTCATGCTCAAAGCGAGGACGGTGTGCACAAAGACTGCCGCATCAGATCTTGAAACGACTGCCTATTTTCTGGGTCAACTCAGGGATTATGTACACCTAAAAAGCTCAGAGGAAGGCAGTCGATGAGAGGTGGAGCCTCGGTCCTGCCTCCTCTTTGTTCCTATTGGCCCTACTTAATATAATTGTGCATGGGCGTAGAAAAAAAGGGGCTGTTGGAAGGCTGTGACACAGTAGCCAATTTAAATATCCTCCTCCCCACTGTTTCTTTTTGAAAGACACGACATGTTTGTTTGACTTGAGTATCTAATGCTGTAGTGTTGTCAATAGTTTTTATTTATTTTTGATAGTTATTTCTTTATTTGTATTATTTTCAACATTGTACACCGATACTGAAGACATTCATACTATTAGAACACATATGTAATTATTTAGTAAACAAAACTGTGTTAAACAAACCAGAATGTGTTTTATATTTTAAATTATTTAAAGTAGCCACTTTTTGCTTCGATGACAACTTTGCCTTTTGAGGTAGTCACCTTGAACTGGTACTCAACACCTCTGGGAACCCATTACTTCAACCTATTCCCAACCATCTCAGCTGGATTTAGATCTGGTTATTGTGGAGGCTGCAGCACTCCATCGCTCTCTTTCTTAGACAAATAACTAATAATAATTACACAACCTAGATATGTGTTTGGGGTCATTGTGCTAATGCAAGACAAATCCTCCTGAGTGAAAACCTGTGGTAGCCATGCTGGTTAATTGTGCCCTCAGTTTTGACAAAGTCACCAACAGTGTCACTAGCAAAGCACCCCCACACCATCACACCTCCTCCTCCATGCTTGACAGTATGAACCATTCAGGAACTGGCAGAGGTTAGAGCCAAAAATCTCAAATTTGTACTCATCAGACCAAAGGATTAACTGACCTTCATTTTCTAAAGTAATGATGAATTTTCTTTTTTCTTTACTTAAGTGTTTCTTGAATATTTGTACAGTAGTTGTTGTAGCACTAATAGGACTATTGACTTCTGACCCATTCTTGCTCTTATCAAGACAACTGTTAGTCTGAAGCACATTATGAAGCAAAAAATGTCACATATTGACTCTTGACAAGACATTTTGTAAACTGAAAATCATTCCGGATGACTATCCATTAAATGCTGCTAAAGCTACATTTAGCTACTTTGGACAATCTAAAACATAATAAAATATTATACATATGCCTGGTTCTGCTGGAGGTTTATTCCTTTCTTAAGAAAGGAAGTTTTTCCTCTCCACTGTTGCCTTGTGCTTGCTCAAGGTGGATTTGTTGGGTTTTCCTTATTTATTTAGTTGTATTGTAAGGTCTTAAACCTTACATTGTAAAGTGCCTTGAGATAACTTTTGTTGTGATTTGGCGCTATATAAATAAACTTGAGTTGAATTGAATTGGGTTATTTAACATATTATGTCATAATTTCAGTGTCTTCAATACTGAAAAAAAGTTGAGAAAAATAAAATCGAAGGAGAATTTGTATTCAAAACAGTGCAGACAGACATTTTGTTTATTTATTAATATGTTTTTTTAATGTATGTGGGCATCATCATGTTTGCTCATGCTGACTCAGTCTCAGTGTCAGAAACTAAAACTATTCTTATTAACTATTGTTGTGGCAATTCATGTTCCCAACAACTTTGTACCTACTTGGCTCTTTGACCTGTGTGTGTTCCGAGAGTATTACCCTTGTATGCATATACACTTCATCTCCAAGATCACTGGGATAACTGTTGGTCCATACGACCCACCAGACTGCTGCGTGTTCACCTCATCAAGGCAGTGTAGGGAGGGAGGGCAGAGAAATGTACCCTGTGTTCTATTCTAGGCCACACCGGCTGCAGCGGTAATGTAACTACTGCTGTGCATGGATGTGTGTTCACCTCATTTACTTATAGTCATGGACTAAGGATGCAGGCTTGTGTGTATCTTGTTGTGTGTGTTTGTTTTCACCTCCTTTGCTCAGATGCATGCATCTCTTGATTGCCCACTTCACGACAACAGCATCTTGCCTGCAGTTGGAAATGAATGAAACCACTTGGGGAGAGCAAGCCAATCTATTGTCTGGGGAATTTGTCTATAAATGGGCAACCACTGTCGAAGCGTTTGTCATTGTTTGACATTGTCCGACCACTTGTGTTGTGCAAGTGTTAAAAAGCCACTCCTAGTTGTGAGTACTTTCTAAGAAACTCACCCATCTTGTTAGTGCAAAACAAGGCACAGAATCAACATAAATTTCTGTATGTGATGGACATTAGTAGAGAATCTGTTCTGTGCAAGGTTACTGCAGTCTGTGACAAGAGAAAGAACAAGAATTTTAAATGCATCATTGCAGTCTTTATTTTTTCCCAGGGACACAAGCTTTTAATGGCATCATTTGCATTAAAGAGAGCAGGCCATGCGTCCAAACCTTCTGGAGTTCACCAATCACATCACAAGATATTAGCATGAAATCCCAATCAACTATGATTGTGGTGAAAGATATGCATTTTTAATTACACATCCACTGAATTGGTTTGTGTTATTGTAATTAGATGGGGGACACACTGCAGTCCTTTCCATAAAAGGCAGTTTCTATTGTAAACTGTGTGTGTTTTACTAATTTATCTACATCTTTGGTTTGTCTCGGGTTTGGGGGAAGGCCCTGCACACATATTGCCATAAGCTATGTATTGATTTATGTGCTGATGTATGTGTGCATGTGTGTTTGCATATCAGGTTAAAAGACCAAGAGAGAGTTTATGTAACTGTGTTTATGGGAGCAATGCATAGTTTTCCCATTCCCTGTGCAACACTGTAAAGCCAGCAATAAAAATGCTGCAGTTGCATGAAAGAATAGTTTCACCTTCTAACATTTTAGGAGAATTAGTCACTGAGTTTCACACATTTGTGTGTACCAGCATTTTTTTCCTGAGATGAGTTCTAAATATGTGGACAGCCCTCTTGGTGTAAAGGCACTCACCGAAATGTGGTGTATTTGAAGACTCATGTTCTGCACCTAGGAATCACCTGCTAGATGATGCAGCGACTATACAACTTTCCTGTTCTGCAGGTTCATAGAGAACAAGTTTAAAGAAACTTAACACCCACAGAACCAGAAAATAAGGAAATGGTGGTTCAAGATATTATGTTTGGCAGCCAATCAGGAAACTAAGTCTGTTTGGTGTGTCCCTATTGTACATTCTGGAGATAATGACAAACAAAAGCTCAGTGTCAGCTTAAGGTGTGCATTGTCTCTGTGTAAAATAACTTCAATTACTAAATAAACACTTTCTGCCTTGTTTTTTCTGCAAACCATGTTTGATTTGCATAAAATTACATTTTTATGATGAGTGCTGACATTTGCAGAACTGAACTGGACAGATCAATACAAGCTACCTTTCATACAATAAATTGAATGATGCAGTAATGATCTACCAGTGCATACTGAAATCATCTTTAATCTCTGTTGCCATTAACTAATAGCCTCCGATCTAAGTCTAGTTGACTCAGTGCTGACTAATCCTCCTTGCGCTGTCTCTGCCAGTAATGACTGGCTGTATGGCTGGTAAGGACATGAAGGCTTTTATAGATTGAGCCATATGACTGACTACTCCAAAATTGCTGCTACAGCTTTAAAATAAAATAGTTTATCTTGCATTAGTGTATCTGTGATATTACTTGGGAGTAATTCCTGATTTACAAAGTACATGAGTTACCAACAACTAGAAGCAAATTATTTTGCTTTGTTTTGTGCAATAAAGAATAAAGAATGTGCAATAAAATAAATAAAAAATTCTATAGTGTCTAGCAGTTAATGGAAATATAAAATTATATATATATATATATGCATTGTGTGTGTGTGTCTGTGTATGTATATATATATACACACACACACACATATATATATATATATATATATATGTAAAACTGTCAATACAATAGGAAACATGCCTGGAGTTTGGTTTCTATATCTAAATTCATAACATGTATTGGCTGTGAACTGTATAACATTCATACTTTTCTTTTACAATTGCTGGGTAGCAGCAACATGAGCAGCCAGACACTTAATTTAACAGGACAAAGTGTGTCCTAGTATGCACATTTTCCCTGAGATGTGAAACCAAAAGCCAGTTTGCCTCTTTTTCTCTCTCTTGGTGTGGGGGAGGGTTGTTATTGTTCTGGTAAATGTGAGAGTCTCTATAAATACCCCCAAGACTTCCTTCTCTGTCTCTACCACCAATCAACAGTCACTGTTCAGTACAGCAGCTGAGCAAGGGCAATAAGCCTGAGTCAAGGCTAATGGGGGAGGGAGTGGGGGAGGGTCTGACTCAAACATACCATGGCGGAGAAGTGGGTGAGGGAGAGGGGGGAAGCCTGGCAACTGCCAGTCACAGACCTGACGCTACAAGTGGGGGTGAAGCCTGAGTGAAAGTAGCGACTTGGTGAAGCATGGGGTGGTCGGAACGTCCCACATTAAAAGAAGCTTTCCAACACTTTTTGTTATTGTTCCATGTGAGGTTAAACCAACTCATTTTTCCCTTAAGAACATGTGCCTTTCATTGAACGTGGCTCTACCATTGTTTGACAGTGATGCACTTGGCTTCAATTAGCACACTTACACACGGTCCATTCCTCTTTAAAAGCCCCAGTAGAATGGATGTCTATATGGCTACAGGATACAAATAAAGAGGAATGGAGTTCATGGCTGAATGGGCAATATAATTGAAATGTAATAATATAATAATATTGTCAGTGTATATAAAAAACATAACATAATTGAGCTGAATCTTTGTAAATATTAGTACATGGTCAGATAACACGCTGAAAGGCAAATGTTTATAGCTGTTCTGAATGGCCACAAGTAGTGAAGTTAGTAAACTATTTTAGATGGGTTCATTTTAATGTAGCTGGAAAAAGGTTACCGAGTAATCTCAAAGAGTTTATAAATAACACCAGCTTTTCTAAAAATGTGGTTTGTGTGACTTGTTGTCCAGCCTGATCTCAAAACAAAAGTACTTACATTCAAAGTCAGGGTAAGAAGCACCCCATCTTTGCAAACTGACATGCACTCCAGTTTTTAAAATCTTTTTTGGCATTTAGGTAGTAAACAAGGCAACAGAAACATGAAATGAGAAAGGAGGTATCACATGCAACACAGGCCCTCAGCCACAACCATCAATATTGTGGTTACCCAGCATGTGCTTATCCATAACCATTTAGCTACAAGGGAGCACCACATGCATGCCAATTTGCAGCAACTGTCTAGATATGCAGAGCTATAAAAATAGTAGGAGGGTATGTGTTGTTGAGTTACTGCTGAGACAAAAATACTACCCAGAAGCTCTAGTTATATAAATATAAATGCAATAGAAGGCTCGTCACCAAAACACTGCACAATGAGTAACCTAATAGGAATGAGCACTACATATTTTGGCTGGATCATCAAGGCATCTTGAGCAGTGATGTTACCTTGCAGTGTTGAGTTGAGATTGGTTAAACTTTTTTTCAGGATCACTCATGGACATGGACTGAACTCTCTCACACTCAAATCATTCTCTTAGAACTACTTCAGTACAACCCATTGCAACTCCCCTAGATTGTGCCATTATCCCCATTTGTTCAACTGGCACCCTCTCTGTGATACCAGGATTTTCACTGCTGATTCCACAACAGGTTATATAACTTTACTGAATATCATAATGTCTCTAACAATGAAAAGTCCCTGGCTAAGAAAGTCGAGACTACGAAGGAATGTCTAAGGCGTGAAATAAACAACTTCATCACTACAGCTGAGGATTCCCAGAATACTTGTGATGATAACAAAGACATAATAAGTAGTATCAGTGTCAGCAGGTGTTCACTCTCGCTAGTGATGACCTCATGTAAGCTATACAAATGTGACTGGGGGTGATTTCATCTCCTTGGTTTCATGTATCTTGGCTCTTGAGCTTGGTCTTGAAGGGTGGCTCATTACAGAGCAATGCCAGTCATCTACAGTCAGCACAACAAGCCCACTGCCTGCATTTCCATGCAATGCCACATCATTCTTCACTGTTTACTAACCGGGGGATCATTGTGAACACAAACATTAATCAAGTCTCTTTCTCTGCATTTCCTGTTATATAGACACTTATAACATTACGTGTTATAATGAGGAATGTGCACACACAGAGCAAGAGTGCGGGGGATGCACATACTAAATGGACAAAGAGACCTAGAATAACCTGTCAAACAAGTAGCTTTTATGGAAGAAGGGAGTGGAAAAGAGTGAGAGAACATAGTGATGATGTGAAGAATGACCTATTAATCATTCATTATCTCCCAGCACTGTTAATGAGGTGACGACTCTTAAATAATTAGCAATGCGACTGAAGCATATTTCCATACCGGTAGCCTGAGGATGTGGTGGGCAATGGGGACAAGCAGGGAAGGGAATATGGGATGCACCAGACACTAAAAAAGAACACACCCAGCACCAGCTTAGCAAACAATAACTATCCTGATAGGGGGCTCTGGGAGATATGGACAGAGAGATAGACATAATGAAGATTTACACATACTCAGATAAGAAAGTGACAAGGAGGAAATAAGAGACTGCAACAGTTATGTCTATATGTAGGGCGTTTAAGTTGTTCATCCAACAGCCTTCATTATCTATCTCTCTCATTTCAAGAGGGGCAGGCCAGGGCCTTCAGGCCTTTCTAAGTCAACAGCTAGCACCCCAGCCTGCCATGAGCCAATTCATCTTATACAAAACACACAAAAGAGCAGACCATGAGCCACATTCTTGACATCCAACCTCATCACCCCCGCTACCCTCCCATCCCTGGCCCTGACTAATGCCCCTCCCCCAGTGCCTCAAACCAGCCAGGGCAGACAGAAGCTGCTATGCTACAATACCTAACTGGCTGGAGTTGTTTGGTGGAGGAAGGGATGCATGGAGGAAAGGGAGGGTGGGAGAGAGGGGGTAGGGATGTTTTCCCTTCAGTCGGCTAATTGACTCACAGATGTCAGGAGGAGCTGGGGTTTGTGCTGTGGCTAAAGCACCTTGTGACTCTCTTCCCCTCCACAAACAAACACCTATGCACGTGCATGCAGGCGAGTATTGTGCAAAACATCCATGCACATGTACCTGTGGCTACACTGTCTGCTTGTCTCTCACACTCGCCTCTCCAGTAAACAGATATGTCTCTGGCAGTGGGATTGGGGGAAGGCTTTGTTCACTTCTCCAAAATAAATCCTGAGGCATAAATATGATAATTGAATAGTAAGACAGCCTTGACTATACTTGAGTGTCACAAAAAACACGAGGAAATAACAACCTTTTGTGGACGACACGAAAGTGGATTGTTCTAGGCATAATTAAATTTTTCTATTCACCATCTGGGGAGCCTCTTTGGCTGTCAAGCTAAACCGGGTCTCATCTTCTGATACATTGGTGCAATAACAAGTAAGACAGTTCAAATGCTGTACAACCTATGAAATGACCTATTTCCAATGTGCTTGCATTCTGCAATTCCATCTCCTACATCTACGTATGCAGTGCAGAATTCAAATGTCGCCTCTGAAGACCCAAACCACTGACAGCTGTGTATGTGTGTGCATCTGTCATCGTGTTCATGTGCTTGTGTGTTCCAACTAGACTGCTAAACAGCTGAGCCCAAATTGAAAGTCAGTGCTGTCATTCCCTATATTTACCAAATGACTCACTCACCTCAGTGAGTCTGGACAAACAGCCAGCATTCAAGCAGCTGATTACAACATCTTGGACAGTGGCAAAATGCTTAGCAAAGAAAGTGTGGATGAATGAGAAATATATTGCACAATGGTGATTTGTTCATACTGTTGTAGCATTTGGTCTCTGGGGTGGTGATAAAAGTGCAAACATGTTCTGAAAGGCTCAATGTTTGTGTTCTTTAGCGCGTATTTGATAAAAACTGATGGATCTGGACGTTTTCATTCTCCCGAGAGCAATCATACTACACTGCCATGAGAACTCTAATCGTGGATTATTGAGTTGCCCGACAGCTCTGAAGTTCTTTGTCCACTGGTCTTCCCATCATAAGGTCTGATAATAGTAAAGCCATATCCCACTTGGGCCCACACAGTTGCTGAAAGCTTGATGTTCCCACCAGGAAACAGCTAGTTCTCCTTCCTGACCATGAAGCCTATCTGTGTTACACCATCATCGCCACTAAATGTTGAGCAATGTCCTGGTGAGCACATGTTAGCGAGTTAACACATATGCTGTATAGCCACATGCACACAGGCTTCTGCACAGACACATACATAAACACGCACACAGGCCAATCCACTGCCCACTAGAGCTGCCTGTCCTCTTCCTGTTTTTCCACTCACCCACACTGTTGTCACTCTGGCCAGGAAGCTGTGGGAGAGATACGCATGACAAAGTCTGTCTTTATTAAATTGGCAAAGAGAGACTGTAGTGCTTTTGGACTCCCTGTGTGTGTGTGTGTGGGTTTGAGAGAGGGGAATAAGGGAGAGAAAGAGGTGGAGAGAGCGACAGAGGGAGAAAGAGAAGGAAAGTGAGCACTAGAGTGATGGGGGTGGGGACCTAAGCCAATGGCTAGAGGCTTATCCAAGATTCACTCTGGGCTCATCCCTGGATATTACTGTTTGAAATCGTGAATCAAGAACAGAGGATACAGAATAAAACCAAAGGACTTATATACGTAACCACTCTACATGAATTGCTACAAGTCAAATAACATTTTAAATTCTTTTAGTAAATATCTGAACTACATGTTGAAACACATTGGGTATGATTCAGTGAAATCATACAGAGTGTACATGTGCAGGATATTAGCTATAAAACTCTAGCAGTCATTACCAGAGAATAGCATAACAGCTAATTATGGACAGTTAATTTGAGTTGAATTGTTGTGATCAGTGAATTTGCAGAGGCAAAGTAAATTGAGGGGAAGCATTTTCACAGACTTCAGTTTCGGTGTGTTACTGAGCAAACATGTTGGCAGTGATGACCTATGTTAGCTACTACCTGTGCAATTCTGTAAAACCCTGCTCTGTTTATCTACTGTATAATCCTCTCCAGAAAGTCAGTTCTAAGTAGAGATATAACCTCAAACACTGAACGTCCAGTCATAGTTTAATCATTACTACTAGCTCAGTGTGATGCTTTAAATTTGTCCACATGCAAACAATGTGCAAGTTCTAATAAGATCAATAACCTGCTCTGTGTGTGTGTGTTTGGCAGTTGGTGTCTTTTCTTTATCACCTTTCTGAAAACAAAAACACAGTAATGAAAGCTGGAAGAACTGATTAATCTTAATGTGTTTATTTGCTCTGACTTAAGGTACAAACATCAGCATGCCCCACTAATTAGCTTGCTGCCCACAGAGGTATCCTAGCAATCCACGCAACATAAAGCTTCTAAAGAAGCGATGTGCACATCATGAGCATCAAGTTACAGTGCTGGTGATGTGACAATGAACACATCACCAGCATAACTCTATTATTATCATATAAGTAGGACCTAACAATTACTCACTTCACCCAACTGCCTTGGCTTATTGTCCATTTAGTGATTGGGAGCACAAAATAGCACTGGGACCAAAGCTACAAGTGTTTTATATTCTCAAACAGGTTATTTTAGTGCATATTTATGCTGTAGTTGAAATAAAGCTATTTTGTTTTCGTCACACAAGATTGCTCTGTACTCTGTAATTACATTCAACTTAATTCAATTTAAAAAACTTCATTTTGAGGGAAGGATTCGGAGTCATGTATCACTTGTATGTACCTGTATGTTATTTTATAAATGTAAAATCTGTCTGTTTGAGCATATATCTAATACAACATTTCAGTTGTGAACATTCTTATTTACATTTATATGTTTTCTGTTGGCAGAAAACAGCTGTTCACAGTCTCCATGTCCATGTGCAGGAGATAATGGCAGGGAGGACAAAGGACAAGATAAGACACTGTGCTCTGTGGTCAGGGAGTACGCCCTCCTCTCCCTCCTCTTTTCTCCCTTCTCTCCACTATCCCTCTTATCTTCTGCTTCTGTCTTGACCTCCACCCTTCTGTGTGGTGTTTAGTGAGGGGACTGGAACAAATACCAGTGAATACTGAATGCTGTTAACTTCTTCTCTCATCAAACAGTGAAGCTGATAATTATTTCATTTTCCATTTGTTCAAAATAATTTGTTCTGTTTTGTCCAAAGCACTGTCAGTAGATCACAGTCTGGTTAGACTGCATGTTTAAAAGACAAAATTATATATAAAAATTATATATAGACCCATATATAGACATTTTGAAAGAAAGAAAAAGGAAAACCTCAAAGTATAATGTTAACAAATAGCGAATATTAAGTCCTGATTATGAAAGTGTTATTGCAACAATAAACTTCTAATAAACTTTATCCGGCATGTTTGCACAACCCAACACTATGTAATGCACTTCAGCCTTTTCAATATAAATGGTTTAGACAGTACACAGTCAATTTATTGTAGACACCTGGCTTAACTTGTTTAACTTGCTTTAACTTGGGAATACATGAAGACAATGGTTAAAGCTGCAATCATTTCACTCTCTTCTGCAAATACATGTTGTTATATTTGCATTTCCGCATTCTCTACCATATTGTGACATAAATCAGAATATATATATAGTTTATGTGATATAGCTGAGAGAAGCAACTGAGGTAAACTGTGCTAAAATGGATAACATACACACTCACTGTCTCCCCTGTAATGTCACAGTAAACTGTGGACTGTTAATACATGAATTGATTTGAAGCAAAGTAACATCACAGAGATGGTTTGACATGGTTTGTCCAAGTTTCATTTGGTTTTGATTATAAAATACTGTCAACTTTAGTGTTGGTTTGCTACCCGCTTTCTAAGCACTGAGTCTGTATGGGAGGAATTAATTAATTAGAGCTTTCACATTATTGTGCCTTCACAGAGTGATGCACACTTACATAAAACATTTGAATATAAGAATAATTTTGCCAGCAACAAGTCTATACTGCCTTGCATTAATCTCACATTGTCCACTAGCAGGACTTCTGCTTTAGTAGAATACAGAGGTATTTCCTGATGTTGTAACTATAAATATTTCAACAGTCTGTGAGTCAACATATGTTGAAAAATGTGTTCCAAGTAAAATGAATAACAAGGAACCATACACTCAAATTCACTTTTACTGATGTTGAAATTCGACGGGGTCATGTAGAAATCCTATCTGATCTTGAAAATTAAAGAATCTCTGCCTGCATTATGATTCAAGTATGCGTGCATCAAAAATATTTTTCATGTAGCACAGTTAGACCAAGGCATGTGTTTATACCCTTTCCAAATGGTCACCCACTCCTACGTCACACTGGTCTCTCTTCTTGAGCTCTGACCTTTGAATGTGTTAGTCTTGAGGCATCAAATCATATGACTCAGTGGTTACAGTTTTGTGGGGTTTAGGCAAACACGTAACTTATTTAGATTTAGGGAAACTGACGGTGATTCAGTGATTCATGAAAATAAGCACTTTGGTAAGGTTAAAGAGCATCATAGTTTGCGTAAAATCATAGACTTTAAATAAAGTTTGACGTAGCTGCAATGACAGTCAGCATCATTTTTACTTGGAATTTCTTACTTGGAATCAGAGCCTTCCAAATAAGGAGTTTGCTACTAACTTTGTCCCTCTTTGTCCTTCTGAAAACACTAGCCACACTTTATTCCTGCTATCTACTAAACTATTCATTCATTCATTCATTTTCTATACAGCTTAGTCCCCGTCGGGGTCACGGGTGTGCTGGAGCCTATCCCAGCTGTCATGGGGCGAGAGGTGGGGTACACCCTGGACAGGTCGCCAGTCTATCGCAGGGCCACATAAAGACGAACAACCACTACTAAACTACAAAATGTTATATCATATACTGCCAGGTGATCTCAATTACTTACTAAGTGTTCAGGGACATGCTGCCATGACAAAATCAAAAGTTTGACAAAAGTTTCACCTACTATATAAAAATATGTGGCATTTGTTATAATTAATTAATTAATTAATTAATTGATTAATTAATATACATTTCTTCAATGAAGTTCATGTTGAACGTTGTGTGACAGGATTCTTTGAGATACTAGTGGACTGCGTTATCCACAGCCACAGTAGAACTGTCTGTGCCATCTATCATAGAAATGGTAGTGCTGACTTGATGTGAGTCTAGGAGCTGGAGAGGACAGCAGACTGTCAAGAGTTAATCACATCTGTCAATCAATGGCCACAAAGCAGGAATATTTGAAGCCAACATTCAGCAGTTGTCAGTGACATTACACTGTAAACACTGTCTTCAGCCTTCAGTTGTCGTGATTGTCATCATGTCTTGGGAAGACAGTCAAAGAGCAGGTAAACTTCTTGTAAGTATAGTAAACTTCTTGTAAGTATGTTTAATTGTTGGATTATTGATTTTGGTTTCAGATTCTTGGAAACTTGGTAAAATCGTCAAACACCACCCCCACCAAATTATGTTTTGGATGATGCACATTGGCAAATTCACTATAATAAAGGAAACCAAAGAGAAAAACATTTCCTTCACTGAAAGCACATCTCACCATGTATGCAGTGAAAGTGTATCAAAAAAAGGAACATTATTTAATATGTTTCCTTTGTATAACAAATATGATGTCATGGAACTAAAACATCTTTCACTTCTTGTGTTGTAGGCATAACTTTAAGTCAACGTTTGGAAATCTGAATGGGCAACAATTTGTCACTGAATAGCTGGGATCGCCACTTCATTTAACAGTATTTTGGAGGTGTGAAGCTTTTTCTAAAGTAGCGACACAAGGTCAGTTTTCTGTTTCTGCTGAGGGGAGGAATTTAAGTAGAAGCCATTCCCACATCAATTTTAGAACTCCACTTCCTTGTGAAAAACTGCCATCACCCTGTTGTGATGTGCCATTTTGCCACGAGGAACTGAAACACCTACACAAAGCAAACAACACTGTTGATGTGTTGTGTTAATGTGTTTGCGACAAAATGCTTTGCAGGTTAGAGCTGTGAAGAGACACTGCTTTAATGCTACTCTTTTCATTTATTTTTTCATATACATGCTGCCATGACAAAATCATTTTACATGTATTATACAGTATATGTGCAATAGTGATGCATGAAACAGGTTTGATGATCAAGTGTGGACAAAGACATCCTTATTTGACTATAGCAACAAGTCAACCATAAGAGCATAGCACAGCTCATTTCCATCCTTTGAAAAAAGGCGTGAGAACATGACTGTTTGAATTGTATTGCATATGAGTCATAAACAAATTCAAAGAATGACAAAGGAAACTCAGAACTCAGTCATTTTTGTCTACAGACAGTACACTTCTATTCTCTTATTCAGGCATCATTGGTTATGTGAATAATAGAGTGACAGTTTCTATACTAAGTTTAGGATGGCAAGATTGCAGCTTTTGACAGAAAGCAATATGAAATCTGTAGCTGCAAAACACCTGTATTTTCACAATCTAATCTCCAAAATAGATAGCGATAGGATGATTTTGCAGCTGCAGTGAAGCAGTAGCACAGTTTACCATCAAGAACAAAAAGCAGCATGGCAGAGGAGTCTTTGTCACTGTGTTCTTTTGGATTACTTCTTTGTTCTGTGTCATAATACAGCTTACCTGAAATCATCAAAGCATGAATGCATCAGAAGCTGTGGAAATCAATAAACTTCAAGTGTTAGATTATTTGCTAGCAGATTAAATTATCTCTGTAATTCAATCTGACTAATAACAACCAATTATTGTTTCCCCTGCTTCAATTCCCATAGTACAGATCCCAGGATGCATGTAGTCTTGATTTGATTCCAAAGAGGCAAATCTATATATTGATGCCTCGCTTGTTTTCCTAAGCTGACCTTTACAGGTGTTAGGCTGAATAAATAACCTTGTGTGCATAAATGTGTATGAACCACTTATGCTGACGTTCACACTCACGGCTGTTGATTGTTGTAACTGTCTACAGACTGTAGAGTCTGAATCAATGTGCCGGACCTCAGACTAAACTTCATTCTGTTGGGTATGACCTTTAGATTCTATTAATGCATTTAAATGTGATAAAACCACTGGTCCATGACTGCTAAAATGCAGCTGGTCATTGAGCACACATTTGAAAGCTGCTGTTATTTTCAACAAGGAGACACTAATTGAGAAAGGTTTTGACAGCTATTAATGAAATTTATGTGTTATACACTGCACAGTATAGAAAAAAGCTGGGGAGATGTATGAATCCTTAACGATAAGGCTCCCCATTCTTGGAGTGATTTAATATACACATTGTGTGTGAAGTGACTGTGAAATTTTCTTCTGCTGTGAGCGCCTAAACACAACCATATAAAGGCAGCCTTGATGTCATAGGCCAGTGTAAGATCTGATGTTTAAGTAGAAAAGAAAACAGGGTGTTGTACTGCAAAAGACATTATTTTAGCAGACTAACATACATCATCTGGAGACATTTTATAGATTTGTTTATTGATTTGTCTTTGTTTTTGCAAATTGACATATATGTTGTCAGCATTGTTATTATGCCAACATAATCTGTTTGCAATTATGACAAAACATTGGGTCTGAGTGCAGTTTAGTTGTACAGACACATCATTTTAGGAGAGTTTTCTGCATTAATATATGTGGCTAACCTTTAAACAAAACCATGATCTTTATGTAACCTTAGCCCAAATGCTTTTCTTGCCTAAACTACACACAGCACTCTGAAGTCAGTGGTGTGACAATCCTGCACACTGCATGTCTGAACAAAAACAGATACAAACACAATTTTAAGAAGGTGTTATGTCCCAATCATAGTTGGCAGTCTACAGCGACTTCCTGGAGTCTATGTTAGTTGCCAGACAAACTCATATCAGTGAAAAATTTTCAGGAGGTCATTGCGCCCAGGGAGTGAGATTTGTTTTATTTTCAGCTTCTGTACAGATAAAACAAGTGAGATATAATATTTTAATTTGTGAGATTTTTTTTATGTTTTGTATGTTTGTCCAGAGTAAAGTTACCTCTTCTTTCAATCTTTACTACGCCAAGTTTATACTAAGCCGAGCTAACTGGCTGCTCTTGAACTAGTCCTAAACAAATCTATGCTTGGTTAAATTTCTGGGGATGATTCCAATGAGCACTGGAAGTAGAGGAGCCTAGATGAGTCAGCTGAGCAACAGCAAGTGGTTTAACACAGGTCATGACAAAATATAAAAACTGAAATTACGAAGATACCATGGAAGTGTGTCAAGCAAGTGTCAAATCTGAGGTATGCTTAAACTAGAAAACAAGTATCACAGAAGAGGGTTAAAATGTCTATAAAAATGCTTTTGGAGTTCAATAATAAAGAGGGAAAACTGTGCCCCTGTGTAGGAGTGAGATGATTATTGCCTTATCAATATTTGAGTGGCAAAGTGGGTAATTTATGTGTTCAGCAACACTGTGACCGTGTAGCCAAGTGGAGTCTTGCTGACCTAGTCTCTCCAGATTTCAGGGATTTCAAATGACAATGTAGGAGGGTCTAGAGACCTGTGGCATTGATCAGCATGTGTGTGCATATTGTGAGACTTTACATTATATATGCATGCTTGTGTGCGATTGTGCACATATGGTGTATTGTATTACAGGCCACAGCATCCAATCTTACTCCCTTCTTTTCTTACATCCAATGAGATCCCCACTCTGTTTCTCCATCAGGCTTATCTTGCCCTGCCGTTCATTCTTGCGGGAAGTAGCATTCAGTAGAAAGAGACATCTGCTCAGTGAGAGAATGCCCTAATTATTCATGACCATTTAACCATCCAGGATTTGGTCTAAGCGGCATATGTGGTGTTTCTCATAAGTAAGCGACAACCAGACTTGTTAATGGCAGTTTCATTATTGTTGTTTTGCATTCTGTACCTCCAAATTAACAAAATCTGTTGTATGTTTTGAAAGGAAGAAAACACAAATGCATACAGATTAACATGTGAGAATGCATTGGTATGGGTTTTCTCTCCTCTGTTCTGTATTTTTTCTTTGGTGTGCAATTTCCAGCAGTTTGGATTTTTTTTTCAAACCAGTGTGACATCTCATGATACCCTTATTGTTAGGCTGTCTGTTCTTTCTCAGGTGTGTTCGGAACGTGCTTTTCAGAGGAGATGTCAAACCCCCACAAACCCAAACAAATGTTATTCTCCAAATTTCTGCTTTTTTCTTTTCATTTGAATTAACTTCTCACATGTTCCCTGTCTGCCTTTCGCCTCTCCCTCCCTCTACCCTCAATTGTTTGTCCCTGCCATAACAAAACCTTGTCACTACGGTAGCTGTGGTCACGTAAATCAGCCTGGCCAGCATCATCTGTTCCCAGCTGTTTACCTCCAGCCAAACAAAGGAGTCTGCTTTTTTGTTGTCGCTGGGGTGGAGTGCTGTGTCGGCTGAAGGCTGTTATTCAGCAGGGCATGCTGCTATCAGCCCCCATCTCTGAAAAGGCCAATTCAACACAAGGAATCAATGGGATAGAAGAGGAAACAAGAAGGGAAGACATCAATGTGGGGGTTATTGGACACTTAGAAACTATAGGCAATTTCTTCCCAAAGGAGCAAAGACAGACAGGGCACAAAGGAGGCACATCACAAGCAAACGTGAAAAGCAAATAAACAGTTGCACATCCCCTCTTTTTTCAGCTCAGGTGTATTCAAGAGCTCTTCCCCTGGGGAGGGTGCAGTTTGTGTTTCCAGAGGAGGCAAGCATCGGTGGGAGCTGCGAGGTCTCGTTTGCATCTGCAAATGAGACAGAACCCGGCTGGCCTGTGTCACCTTGGCAACAGGCCATCAGCACCTCCCTCTCAGCTATATTAGCAGCCATGGTTGTCTGTCTGCTTGTCAGTCTGCACCCTGCCTCCCTCCATCCCTCCACCGTGGGTCTCATCAGCACAGCAGTGGCAATAGGAACATCCATCTACCTGACTAGACCCATAGGATTAAGCATCTCTCAAAATCTTTCATTCAGACTGTCAAATAGAGACAAAAACAGCATTGTGAAAAATGAATGCCCTAGGCTTTTGTGGGTGTCCCAGTGATTCCGACTTAAAACAAACAATTGGCAGCTTTAACATGTTGTGGTCATGAAATGTACATGGTGTGTCTGTGTCAAGTGATGAGACGCATATAATGTGTGCTGTTGATCAACTAAGTACCAACCAAGTTGCAAACAAATACTGGGCAAAGTTATAAATACTGGGTATTGTTTCTGCCATTTGTCAGACAAGCCAGTGTCAAATCATGTTTCTCTCTTCCTCTTTGGAGAACTATTTTAAAAATACAACATAATGTCAAATGCTGTCTGATGAAATTGCAAAATGTTTTGTTGTCATGGAGTGTTATTGTCTGTGCCCTTTTCCACCTCCATTTCATTGTCTTTGCTACTGTAAAATAGCCCATTAAATGTAGTTCAGTCGTTATATATGGTATGTTCTTTCTTTCTTTCATTTGTTCTTTCTTTCTTTCTTTCTTTCTTTCTTTCTTTCCTCATTGTTGCTTCTCTTCTAAAGCTTGTGGCTCCCCTCCCCCTCTTAGAACATGCCACATGCTTCCTGTTTACTCTTGATGCAACTGGAAGAGAAAGGGGGACTATCTCTGTTCTGTTTGGCCACTCAGCATCCCTAAAGATATATACCAGAAGTAGCTGGTATGCCTGTTATAAAAATCCTATCAAATCACCTCTTATAAATCCACTTCAGTCTTACTGAAATGCTTGATTACTGCAAAGTTAAAGTGATTATACCAATCAAGCTGTAATATTTCAGTAAATGTCAAGATTTTAGTCAAACTACATGAGCTAACAATATTGCACACAGACAGAAAATGCCAGGCCTTCCATTTAAATGATGCAAATATGATTTCAGTGGAAGGGATCCAAACAGCTCATGCTGAAAGCAATTAAGTTCAAGTGATGCAACTCTGCTTGACTGGAATTCAGCACACGCTTACATCATCACATCCAAAATGACTCTGTCCATAAGAAAATGAGTAATTGAAAAACTAAACAAATAATGTAGATAGAAAATTAAATTATGTGAAAGATGCTTGTCTGATGAGAATGTTTAATACACTTTGCATAAAGCTATATCCACACAGACTTTCAATTTGTGTGAAAAGACACAGCACTTCTTGTTCATTTGAATGGGGGAAGTGCTGTGACAGCATCAAGTGGGGTGTTGAAGTAGGGTGTTGCAACGGGGCAATGCAGCGCAGGCAGAAATTTTTCTGCCACACAACATCATTCACCAAGAGATGCCAGTCGCATACATGCAAACACACATTCATTGTCACTTTCTTTGTTATGTGAACGCGGTATTTCTGTTGTTTACCTCAAGATCATCACATCATCACAACAATTAAAGAGTCAACAATGTGATAACTATCTAGAAAGCCTGTGTGTGAAAATTACAAACCACTGAAATCACTGACTTTTAGTCTCTAATAAGCTTTTGGTTTGGCTTCTTTAACTCTTTGTTATTTGTTTTAACGTAGAGAAAATGTCCAACTAGAGACTATCTGCTAAAAAAAGGCAGTTTAGTTTTAAGATACTGTGTGTAACAAAAGATTCTTTCCATTCTCTGTGAATTATATTAGAGTATGTGGCTTAGAAACTCATCATTTATACATTTTTCACGGCTTATATGGTTGTTAAACTTTTGATGTTCCTAAAGGAGTCAATTACACTGCTCCTCCATCTACTGTTTTCACCCTTTTACTCGGTCATGACACTTAAATGATATTTTACACTGCGTGTAATACTTAGATGTTAGTGTGACCTGCTCAGGTATTCATGTAAAAACAGAGGGCAACACCTTCTGACCTTTGAGCCTGTGAGTGCACTGTGCTTATGTTTGCCTTGGCGACCAGTGTAAGTCTAGTCCCTGCACTGCAGCCACAAGGTGTGTAACTTAATCACGTCCGGTGTGAATGGCAACACTGATGAATGTCCACTTTGTTTGCACAGTGCATTCATCCACCCTCAGGTTAGATGCAAGCAAGACCAAATCTAATTAAGCAAGGCCGCCAATGGTCCCTGCCCCCAGTGCTATCCCATCAACGCAGAGGGAGTCACGTGGCAAACATGAATCCTTTTGTTTTCTCTAACTCTGACACAAGGCTCAGTCCTCCCACATGGGTGACCCATTTCTTAGACCTCTTGTAGGCAATGAGCCACACCTCTGGCTGTCTTCTCTGGTTTTTCATCACAGGTCACAGCACTTTTTATGGGTCCTGTGGAGCTAAGCTGTTCTGGCACTCACTGACTGTCATTGTGGTAAGATCATCTTTAGTAATGAGAATAAATTGCTAATTGATTAATGCAGGATGAATGAAGCAGTGATACAGAGAAGAAAGTTCTTGTGTCCGTTTTTTCAATACAGTGTCCTTTATGGTTCATGGCCACCTAGTGCATTTCAGATACTCTAAACTGTCAGATATAATATTCAATATAGTTTTTTTTATAAAAAAAAGTCTAGTTGCCACTGAGTGACACCTTTGGGAACACCATGACCTAAATAACAGAAGCTCTACAGACAACAGTTGTGATTATTATTACATGCTAGGACATGTTATCATTAGAACAATAAGATGCATTACAGACATTTAACTGTAACTCTTGAGGTTTTTGAAGACATGTTATCTCTCATCCAAAAGGCGTCTTAATTGTAATTATCAAATTTCTTTTAAAATCCCTGCAGCACAGTTTTGCCTATTCACACAAAACCAAAGACAAGTCAACATAATGTCACCTCAGTATTCTCTTGTGACAATACTTAGCTGTTGCTTTCAAACAGACACAGCAACAAAATTAGGTCAAAATTATTCCAGCTTCAAAGGGCAGTGTAGAAAAGGCTTGTTAAATGCTTTTTTAAAAATTATTGTTTTCAAAAAGAATTACATCTCATTGCAAAGGAGAATAGCACTGAAATGAGGCCCTGTGAAGTTTGCCATAGGTGAGTGTGCTGGAGCAGTTTAAGTATAAACATTAAATCAGCTGAAGGCATCCTTCATCTTGCTGTTGTCTTTGGACTGAAAATGAGGGTCAATACATCAACAAGGCTCATTCTGATGGCTTAGTAGCCAATGCAGCACCCAAGTTTTTTATTTTTTTTTTATGTTTTAGTAAAAATGTATATTAAGTATAATTAAATTCATTTTAATTGTACTAACTGCATTCTAGAAAACTAAAAAATGTCTTCTGTTTTAGTAAAATGTTAAGTTAAATATGCTATATATGTATTTAAGGATGTGTTCGAGAGTAAGGAGGCTTGAGTTTAACATTTTTTAGCTATTATAAGATGTGACAACATGCAAATGGAATTGGGTGATAATAGTTAAAGCATATTTTCATTGAATGCAAATGGAATATATAAAAATCTGTAGAATTTCATCACTGATCAAGATCAAGTTGGACCCTGAACCTCAAATACAAACAGTAGAGGAAAAACATGTACGTAGGGCATTGTAATAGGTCAACAATGTAGAGTTTATTTGGCAAAAAAAACTAAAACAAAAAAACATTTAAATTTTGAAATAAAAGTTTGTTTCTGGCATGATTCATACTGCAAGCTGTCCTTGGAAGACTGCAGCGAGCCTGGATGACAATAACAAAGTAATGTGTGCTGATAAGGAGCAGCAAAGAAGTGAAAGCCTGAAGGTCAGTCCTGGTTGTGCTGGGAGCTCCCAGAGCGCTGAGGATTCTGCTGACATCCACCGTCTTTGTTCTGCGTAATTGGCTAAAAGACTGAGCAACTATATTTACACATCCCCCCAAAGAACATTAATTACAGACTGAGAGAGAAAGAAGAAGCATAATTTCTCTAGTACCAGCACATATGAATGCTTATTAAGGACTGCAGGTAACATTCTAAATCTGGTACCATTTTGCATATACAATTCAGAAACATTCACCTGGCTTTAACAAGCATGAATGTTGAAGTCTATATGTGGATGATTCAATAACAAATGCAACATCATTTAAAATCATAAATGACAGCTGATGTATTCTTTACAATGAATAACAACCAATGCTACATATGTACAGTATATTATTTTTTAGTCTTCTAGCTGCTTCCACTGTATGTGGAGATTCCTGCTTTCATAAATTTCCTTTTGACAGGATTTGAAAAGTAATAGTCTAAGCTGTGGTATTCAAGTTAGAATTTCATGGACGTAATACATACCTTTAACTATATAGCCGTGGTCTATTCGACCTTTTTTACAACAGAAAAATGTGGATTGCATTTCTGTTTGGTGTGTTTATATACTATTCATTTGTAGCACAACTGAAAAAACTAATTGCTGTCTGAACTATATTTCTATCTATATATATAATTTTTTTTAAGAATGTGTCACAAAAATGTTTACACAGTTTGTATGTGATAAATGTTCACTTAGTGAATTTGCCTAGCAGGCTATATCTACTTTTTCAGTATAATGACTTGGCATCCCAAGGTGCTGCATTGGCCAATCATGTATATGTTAATGGAGTAGATTTGAATGTGTTTCCTCAGATGAATTTGCCACAATAAGAGACACAGGGTATGTACAGCCTCACAGTGCCACTAGCATGGTTGCAGACTGTTGTTTCAACACTGACCCACTGACATGAAGCCTGACTGAAAATAATGTTTGTATGCTATCAAACATAACTGCACTGTGGCTAAAAATATGTATTAATAGTGTATGTTGTTCACTTTCTAAAGTAAATCAATATACTATTCAGCAACACAAATAATCCAGTTATATAATTAGTGTCCTTTGTTTCTGTATACTGTATGTACTGTATGCACTTTCATATGAATGTGTGTTCAACAAGTTCTTCAATAAAGATTTAATTATTTGTAGGATTCTATTATAAAAAGCTAATATGAACACATCTCTAATAATGTGTGTACATGGGTTGGCTGCTTGGTGAGTTAGTCTAGAGACCCGACCCACCCTTTCCTGCTGTTCATAATTTGTATCCTGCATTTTTGTGAACAAAATAAATGTTGTAGGAGTGTCCTGTAGTAGATTCTGTTCTCTCTGACATTGACACAGCTATGTTGTTGTGGAAGGAATTGCATGTATTTTCACAATTGGGGATGCCTGTCAGGAACCATGTTAACCACTTCCTGTTATTGTCTGTCACAGGAAGTGGATGCAGTATGACCACTACATTGCAGAAGTTCAATGGCAAACTTTCAGTATTCCTGCCTCTGCGTGTGCATCCATGTTTTGCCATAGATAGAGCACAGATTACCCAACTTTTTCAGAAAGGAGAAAAAAAAACTAAAATGACAACACCAAAAAGCTAATAAAAAACACATGCCCACAGCCACTGTAAACAATATTTGCAATTATTTGTTATGTGCAGTCAGGGCCCATTTGCTACATACCCATCTCAACAAGCATCAGACTAATTATTTCTGTACAAAAGCAATGCAGAGGGATAATACATTACATGTGACAACACAGTCCACATCAGCATAATCATTATCACAGAAAACATTTATATTATCAGCTTTAGAGATGATCCTTCTAATGTTTTTTTTCAAAAGGCAATTGGAGTTGCAGTGCTTGACCAGAGAGCAAAGAAAGCAGCAAGGGAATCATGATAAAAGGCAGTATGGATGCAAACAATCTGGATCTTCAAGCTATGTGTCTGATCCTTAACACTGAAATTGTGATGAAATAATATGCAGAAAGATTAGCAATAGAACAGTCGGAATGATGTGACAGTATTGTTTGCAACAGCAAGGCTGCTCTGACTTAGAAATGTGGCTCAAAAAGACATTGTGACTGCAAAACCTTAACTGAGACTTCAAATCAAATCTGTGAAAGTGATTTATGACACACCAAGACCCTAATCCTTCACTTTATTGCTCTCCTGACACAGAAAATGAGCTACGTCAGCAGGTAAGATGTTTAGGATTTTTCCAGGCTATTCCAGAAATTATTACTGAGACTATGAAAAGAGGGAACATGTAATTACAAGAACACATAACCGTGAGCACAAGTGATAAATCACATTTCACAGGCATTGTTGCATCTTGCCTGATGTTCGTCAAATTACATCATGCTATGTTTTGCAAGTCTTCAAGTTTATAATGTGTGACCAGTATGACTTGTTATGTGGAGTTGTCAAGAATAGTGATGCAATTGGATGCAACCATCCAGTCATTTCCCATGGTGAGTATTTTTGTATCCATCTCTTATTTGTCTTGAGTCCACATTGTTTTTTGTTTGTTTGTTTGTTTGTTTTTGTTTTACAAACCAAATTCTACTTACAAAGGTGGCAATCATAGTGCTTATTTTAGCTGAATAACTGAATATGGAACTTGTTCTTATGCTGGCTAAAGGAGACATCTGACAGAGGGTACAAGTGGAAGCGTAATGGGAGAAGAAAAACAGTCTTGCTCAGGAGGACAGGGAGTTGGCTGATGTAACTGAGATAGAATGAGATAGTATCAGCACTGGGGTCGGCATGAACAAACAGGGGATGTGGGGCATTCA
Source organism: Helostoma temminkii (assembly GCA_900302695.1). NCBI lineage: Eukaryota > Metazoa > Chordata > Actinopteri > Anabantiformes > Helostomatidae > Helostoma > Helostoma temminkii. Next base: position 124,578 of record OMLM01001508.1, read on the forward strand.
GGACAAATCAGTGTGTGAAATAGAAAGAGGTTAACCCTGTGTATGTTAATGTATGTGGCAGTATTCTCGTATATTCCTTTAAGCATGTTAGCTTGCATGCAGGCCCATGCCTATGTCTGCATGTGGGTGAGTATCATCATTGTGGTGGGGGATGGGAAGACTTTACTTTAAGCCCTGGAACTGACTGGCTGGTGAATTCCCCTGTGGAGCACTGGCTGTGTTTGTGCAGCATGGAATGAAGACCTCGCTCACGGGGAATACCCAGGGGACCGTCACCTACACAAAACACCATCACACATAATATCATGCTGTCTTTGTTTCACCCACACATCTGTTTTCCCAGTGTATTTATTGGAACTCAATGCGCTGATGCACACGTTTATCACTGACACATCATCCATATCAACAGGCAGCAGCTAGCCCACTATGTAAACTGACAGATGAAGAGGGTGATCATGAGAGATACACTTTATGAATATGGTGAACAGATGCTCGTCATCTAGTATTTGCAAATAAATAATAGCATTTTACACAAGATGCTTGGATCAACACATCCTTTGAGTGTAAACAGCGTTAAGTGATTTGTCATAAATGTGTTCATCAGTAAACTGACTGAATGACTGTTCAAACATGGACACATCTCTGACTTTAGTACAAGAAATATCATATCAATATCATATCATTCCCTTCCCCCAATTGGTAAGGCTGCTTAAAGAAGAAAACCTAGTCCTTGTACTGCATTGGCCTATGGTGTACTACACATTCAAGTGTGCATGGTAGATTACGGAGACGTGAAAGGTGCACTTCTACAGTTTACCATAAGATAAAGATCAGTATTTCCAACTTTGTAAACAAACAACTATTAATGTTAGAAATGAACAATTTGTCACAAATTGTTGTGTGACACAGTGTTTTGCATTTCAAAGTATGGTTGGTAATTAATTGTTGAGTTCTAAACCTATAATTGGTAGTAGGTAGGGTAAGCAGTCAATTGGAGTTGGCTCTCAATCACTTTAGAGACTACTGAATGTTGCTTCTAATAAGATAACTATATTATGTAGATTTCTTCTACTAAAGCGCTGTGACATTTTACACAGCTATGCTTCAGTAATATGAGAGGAAGTCACTCTCTCATATTAGAAAATATAAGAGGAAGTCACGCATTTAACTTTTAAACAAATGTTTTACCATCATTCACAAGTGCACTTTGATGAACTGAAAATTAAGATAACGTATACTTCAAGTACTAATGGTATACTAGTAGTACATCACTAGTACACTAAGTGTATATATTTATTTGTAGTATTCTTAAGTATAATTTATGAACTAAAACGTTTGCCGATTTAGTCCCAAGAAGTACAAAAAGTATACTTATAAGTATATTACAAGTACATTGCCATTAGTATATAGGGGCTAATCCCAGCTGTCATACGGGCGAGAGGTGGGGTACACCCTGGACAATTCAATTCAATTCAATTCAATTCAACTTTATTTATATAGCGCCAAATCACAACAAAAGTCATCTCAAGGCACTTTACAATGTAAGGTTTAAGACCTTACGATACAACTAAATGATAAGGAAAACCCAACAAATCCCCCTTTGAGCAAGCACTAGGCAACAGTGGAGAGGAAAAACTCCCTTTTTAAGAAAGGAAGAAACCTCCAGCAGAACCAGGCTCAAGGTGGGCGGCCATCTGCCTCAGCCGGTTGGGGTGAGTGGAAAGAAAAAGAAAAAGAGAAAAGAACAGCAGATCACACAACCAATAACAATAACAAGCAACAGGCAGGCAGGCAGGCAGGCAGGCAGGTTGGATGGGCAGCAACTGAAGACCCGGAATACAAAGCCTCAGGGCCGATGATACCTGCGAG
>OMLM01001509.1:0-11838 GCA_900302695.1 Helostoma temminkii
TTTTTATCTTCTTTAGGAGAGATGAAAATGCTAGTCTAATGTCTAAAACAGATTATTATTATATTATATATTATATATTATAAGCTCGTCAGTGACTTTAGTGTCCTCCACTTTGTGCTTTGCAACAGGAAGAGTACTGCGTGTTTCAGAGAATTTTGACTAAAAAGAGATAAAAAACTATACTGTGGTGAGTGAACGTGAATCAGAACTGTAAAGTTTCTGGCCAGAAAACCAGATCTATGAATTGAGGTCAGTATATATAGTTGAGAAGAAATATCACTGAAATATTTACTCTGCATGACAATTTACAAAGACTCTGGTGGTGTATTGTGACTTAAAAGTGATGACAATATATTTTTAATAATTTGATCTTGTTTGTTTTATCCACATTTGTTTTTGAGTGGAAGGAGGGTTTCAATCATTTTGCAAAGGCAAAGCCGAACATAATGCCAATTTTGTACTTTGGTCTAAAGAAACAAATATAAGCAAAGTAGCACCATTACTCACATTTCATTCCAAGTGTCTGTTCCATTAGCTGTGGAGATGCTCTCAAAATATGTGGTTGCTACTTTGAGCCCATAAATGAGGTATTCATTGAACATATCTGGTACTGTGTGTTGGATGACACTCTCAGCTGTCTTGAGAATTAAGAGGGAGATGTTGCACGATGAGTTAAAACTCATTTCTGGTTGGACAATGAGTTTTAATAAATCCCGCACAATTTCCAGGATGTTCTTCTGTGTAGAGACAGGCAGGGGGTCTGTGACTCCTGGCAGGATCTGCATAGCATTTTCCACTGCTTCCAAGACAGCATCTAAGAAGTCATCACTCTGTAGGTTACCTGACTGCTCTGCCAGCATGAGAGCATTGCTCAAGGACTGGGTGATATTATTAATGACAGAGAGGTAGGCCAGCTGATCACCACTGAGAAAATTATCCAGTGTCCCCAGCAACTGCTCGATGTCTGTCAGATGGGTGGAGACATTCATGGAGGAGTTACTCCAATTGAGCATACTAGTGAGGGCCAAGGAGACACTGGGTTGCTGCATCCACTTCTGTATCATGTCAAGGTGTAGCATAATGTGGGTCTCAGTGGAATTCAGAATGGTTGTGTTGAACAACTGTGAACTTGAGTTGGTACTCTGGGTCTCTAGGTCAAAATTTATTAAGTCAAATAGATGCTGGAGAACATCAATAACTGTCTCGCCAATCTTGTTCACACCCGCACTATCTATTGGATATTGGAGGCTGTTTATCAGCAACTTAACCTGGTTACTAAGAAAAAAAGAGAAGTCTGTTTGTGCCAATTGTAATGTCACTTGCATTTGTGTAAGGTAGAAAAATGGCTGGAGGAGCTCTGAGATCGAGCTGCTGCTGCTGGTAATATTTTCCAACCTTTTCAAGTACCAGTCCACAAGTTCCAGATAAACTTTCTGAGCATAGATGGGGTCCATCATCAAGGTTGTGTTGAAATCAAATGGTTCCGTGTTGGCAAACAGTTGTATCAGACCTTCCAACACTTTAATTTCATTCATGATCTCTGATGTGTTCAGTTGATTCAGTTGGAGGTTCATCTTAATGTTGTCCAGGGTGCTGTACAAGGTTTGTATGAGAACCATGTTTGGATTGGAACTATAGTTAACTTGGATGATGTCACTGATAGTCCTGTTGACAACTAATTGAATGAGGGAGAGGGTGGCTGTCTCATTACGGAGATCAGGTAGTTGCATCAGGAAACTGCTGGCCCGATCAATCAGTCTCATAACACACTCAGCTGTCACAACTGTGTCATGCTGTGGTTCCAGACATTGACTAGCGTTGATAACCTCCATTATGTTATCCATCAGGTTGCTTATATTGACAGCTTGAGGTAGTGCAGCAATGTTCTTCAGCTCCTCAAGGGTTAAGTTTGACTGTTCCAGAGCATTCTGGATTTCAGACACAGAAATATTTGATGCAGCCAGGATCAGTCTGATGAAATGAAGAGTCTGATTGAATGTTTCCACATTAGCATCAACATTTGGTGACAGGAAGAGTGAATAGAACATGGTTGTAAAATCATCATACATTGTTTCCTCCAAAACAGAGTTGTTTGCAGCCATTTGCATTGTGATGTTACTGTTGGCTGAGAGCGTCATGTCCAATATTTGATTCAGGAAATTGAAAATTTCTGACATGCCAGTCAACCAGTTCTGTCCTGCTGCACCTTCAGACAGTTGATCCTCTATAGTTTTGAAATTCTGGAGAAAGAGAGCAGCTTCCTGTTGCACCGCAGGTGGTAGGAATGCCACAAATTTCTGCATGACAATATTCTGAGCAGCATCTGGCCCGGCCCAAGTAAGGTTCTGAAGGCTCTCTGAGGCAAGCAAATTAATGATGTTCTCAGAAAGCAGGTTAACTTCCGCTAAGCTCAGTTGCCCGCTGGGTAACGTGACAAGTTTGATTTTTTGGAGGTTCAACAGAGACATGACCAATTCTCGAAGCTGCTGTACGTAGCCAAGAGTGATGTTGGTTGGGTAACCATTTGAGGAATCTGTAACTGTCTTCAGTAGTTCTATGGCACGGAGGATAGCATCTACAAGGCCTGCTGAGGTCTGGTTGGTGAAGGGCTGGATGGCTTCCCTGAGATTGGTCACATCATCAAGGTTGAAGTAGTCAGAATAGTTAAGCAGACTGTACCCCATCATATGGGATATAGGCAGGGTGAAGTTACCCTCTAAGGAGAGGAACTGCATTATCACCTGTTCAAGGTCTAGCATTGTTGGGTCTGTTTCATTGAAGGTAAAAAGGGGCTGGCTGAACCTGCCAAACTTTGAGGCAATATCAAGCACTGTGGAAACATTAACAGGGGCATCACTGAGGAATAGAGGCAGCAGCGGTGAAAGACCCGTGGGCTCCAACAGGTTCCAGAGAGCCATGATGTTAGGATTAGAAATGTTGCCATAAGAAAGGATGGACACATTCTGGAAAAAGCCTTCCAAGTTTTGCGTCAGGTTACCCAGGTAGGCAGACAGTGCATCTCTACCTTCAAGTTCTTGTCTCAAATATGATGCTGTCAGATTTTTTAACATGTCACCATACACGTACTGCAACAGATTCAAAGTTCCTTTGAGAGAGCTACAGAAAGAAGAGAAGTGTGAAAGAGAAATGGTGTATGTTTAATCATAACACAAAATACTACAACAACAGCAATCAGCCAAACTTAATGATTTAAAAAAAGCAACAGCGAAATTAAATAGTTCAATAATTCTATAAAACAGTGGGTTGGAGATAATTAAGTTTACTGATTCCACACTCATTTCTCACAAATTTATAAATATAAGTTATCTTAGCATAGAGACTGGAAACAAACTAAAGCAACCACACTGTCTCTGAGCTAGCCAGGTAATCAAGGGCTTTGTTTTAAGTTGCTTATATCATTGTTGTTTTAGCACAGGATAAAAACGTACTAACAAACTTTAAACTCTACTCTACTCCAATGCATATAGTATACACTCCATACATCATTTCCACATTCAATAAGGGATGATATTCATTTAAACTAACAAGTTTTATCACTTACTTGACCAGGGCTTCATCCGGCGACACCCCAGCCTGAGCCACTGCTTGAACAAACTGTGGCCAGTTAAAACCAGTATCACAATTGATGGTTAGGGTGTTGTTGTTAAGAGAACCTAAAGAGGAATATAAATATAGTGGATACATAAATTAAATAATTCAGATTATTTCAAAAAGTACACAGTATATTTCATTTTCCTAAGCCTACTTAATGAATATATGCTGCATGATTTGGGGATATTATTTAGAGACATCTACTCTGCATATTTATTATGAACATTAGCCCCATTAAGTTTCACTGTAGAGGGAAAAGAGGCATGAAGGAGAGAAATTAAGTGGGACTCACAGTTTGCTGGCTGAGTTGTGACACCAGGCCTGTAGTTCAAAATCCAGTAGGCCACGTGGAAATAGTCCTTTACCGGAGGCCACAGTTTACTCATTTCGGAGTTTTCTCCAAAGGTCTCCATGAACAAGTAAACACTAGGACAATAGGACAACACTATTAAAACAGTGAATTAATAACCAACATGAAACAACACAGTGTGCACATTCCTAAATTATTCAACCTTTTTTTTCTTTCCATTAAATTAACTGCAATAAACTGTTTCTATTGCCATGTCAAAGGTAAATCTAATTTCCATCGTCTATCCATCCATCCTTTCTTCACTACCCATTTCTGAGTCTTAGGAATTATATGGCAACCTGTAATCGATCATTTGTATAAATCAAGTGGAAACATGCAGCATAAACTTTACAAGGACTATATAAACCAACACTAGCAAGACCTTTGTTGAAGAGTCCCATGAACATCAAGAGTGCTGTTGTCTGGCATCCAGTTCATCCAATATGCTCCATCCAGCTCAGTGGTCAGTCTATCCAAGAGCTCTTTAAATTGCAGACTGCCATTGGCCAATTTCTGCCACTCAGCGAGAATCATGGGGAGTGTTGCATTGTAGTCCGCTTGGCCTGTGACGTTGCTATACAAATCTTGTGTCTGTGGAAACACAATATGACATAAGTTATGCTGAATATTAAGTGCTGAAAATGAACACAAACACCTTTGTGTGTCATGTATTTGAGGTTGAACTTGCTATATGGATATAATTTACATTTTTATTAGGTACACCCAGAGAACAATACAGAAGGAGTTCAGCCTTTGAAAAAAAAAATGACCGACAGAATAATTTTTATGTAATGTAATGTCAATTCATTTCAAGCAGCATTGTTTGTTAAAAAGTTTAAAAGATATTATGGCTTTGAAATAAAATCTTCTGATGGATTTTAACAGCCTTTACCTCCTGTATCAACGGCTGCCAGTTCACCAATAGATCTTCCTGTACAGTAGAGTTGTTTTGGCATATCATTGATCTCCACACCTCAGTCTTTATGCTCTCAGTGTTCAACAGCCACTCAAAGGGAGCGAGGAGATCCTCACATGTTACAGACTCAGATGCAAGAGTCTAGGTACATAGCAAAAAGAGGCAGAAGTGTTTGTTTCCTTTATTGTTTTTTATACCATCATAAAAAACATCAGATGGTCTTCCCCTGAAGCCACAGTATTACAAATAACAACAGATCAGTTGTTGAATAAAGTATGATAACAGTTATGAGTTCTGACATGTTATTATTTTATTTTTATTTTTTTAAGTAACTGCTAAATAAGTTGCGAGTCCAAACAATGTGTTATGATGTTACTTAAAATCTCCTTGAGAATACAATTTAAAATGAAATTTTGTTTTGTTTGTGCAACCCAAAATTCTGAAGATGTTTATGTGTTTACACTTGTAAATTTCACTGTCGAAACTGTGACTGGATTATATCAATAATATCAATAAGATGAAGGTTGTGAATATAACACATTGGCAAAATAATACTAATAAACTAATAAACTAGACTAATACATAGCATACCTTCACAGCCATTCCCGTCACACTGTCCAGGACACGACTGACCCAAATGCTTGCCTCAGTCTGGTTTGTCAGCAATGTTCGATAAGCCAGTTGGAGTTGATCAGCATCTTCCAGAACATTGGTCATCATTTCTGCAAACAAACGGGAATGTTAATGACAAATAACAAATAATGTAACTTCTGTTCAGATAAAAAAGGGTATGAACTGAAAAAAGAAACACCTACTTCCCATTAAATTCCCTGTGGACTGTGTCTCTAAGCAGACTGTAAGTCCATTGTACTAGTAATTGTCACTTTAAGCAGCATTACTACTTGTAATGGTCTCTCCCCATCTGAAACCATTGATCATGTATGTCCTTTTGTAAAAAAACAATCTTTTAGTTAGCTATACATGGCAGAGAAATCAGTATTCTTCAAAAGAAATGAGGAAATCTGATTTCTATAATCTGAGAAGATGAGTGCCATTTTCACATCTGACCACCAGACAACGTCAGGAGAATCATGTCTGGACACTGTGTAGAGTTGTGCCTGAGCAGTGGGAGATTGTCGAGCCAGAGTTGCCTGATTTCAGTGAGGGACAGGGGTGCCTATGGGAGAGGCATGAGATGACACGGCCGATATCTCATGGATTTGCACTAGTTGGCTCGCAGGATAAATTCTGGGCAACCTCTGAGCTGTCTGACATTTGCGTTCTCACCTGGGTTATGTCCAGATATATTCAGGACTCCTGTCTACGTCTGACACCAGTTCATGTTTCCCATTTTAATGACAGTTAAGAAATTTGAGTTCTGGAGAAAGTCAACTGTGCGTTGGTTACAGAAGTGCATGTAAATTCACTAAATTTCTGATCTCTGCACAGTAGGTGCACACAATAGCACAAAAAAGCAGTTTATGAGTCATAGTAAATAAAATATCTGGCACATACCCTGATACATTACTGACAGCAGATCAATTGGATCGCTGTGCTGTCTTTTTATCCATTCTGTGCACTGTCTTCAGCTGCTGTCTTCCCCACCAACATTTTCACCCCATATTATTCTCTTTCATAATTTAACTCCACAGTGACAATCAGTTTTAAATTGATTATTTCAATTTTCTCTGGGTTTGTCATAATGAAAAACTACTAGCATTCACTATTAGTTTATCGCAGCAAAACACCACCAACAATAAATTGTGGGATTTAGCTGTTAGCTAAACACTGATGACAGAACATCAAAATATGTTGCACAACTCTTCTGCTTCTCTTTCCAAACCTTCTCCAAACTCCACACTATTTTTTAGTGAATACAGTCCAACATATTTTGATGTTGATAGATTTGCTTTTGCCTGATGTCAACCAGGGTCATCTATAGCACCGGACCTAGTGACAGCTGCAGCAGACCCAGCGGGAGTCCTTGGGCTTAAAGCTCCAACATAAATAAATAGACCTGACACCAAATCCAACAAACTGTAATTTTTGGTGATATTTAAAAAAAAAAAGATGTTGCAACAGTATTATAAGGCAGACTTACCTACTGCAGTGTCAAGGGACAGTGTTGTTGACTTCATTAACTGAAAACCAGTTCTGAGGATGCTCTGGACAAATGTATCCACCTCAGGCACAAGTTGTATAATCTCCATCACCAATTCACCGACACTCAAAAATCTGCCAAAGAAGAAGAAGTCCAGTATCAAGTTAAAGGTAGGTGACACTAGACTGCTGTTGCATTAAGGTCTCTTATATTTATCTTTATTGATGCAAAGAGATTTGTAAAACTTTAAAAAGTCTGGGTAAGTTCAGAGGTTTAGAAAGACAAAAATCATAACGGATGAAAATGATGGAGGGTGAGGTGATCTGCCAAAGAATAAGGCATCAGATAAAAAAATGATCCAAATGAAAATGAATAAATAAATGAAATTCCTGTACAAAACACATTCTAAGACATTTTAGAGGAATTGCTTGGGAAAAACATATCTAAATTATTTTCATTTATCCTCCATGTAGCTTTGGCTGACACACGAAAATAACACAAGAAATTTAATTTTCGTTTGATCAACTTTGACTGATACTGGCAAAAATATAAAGACGGCCTATTATATTTCTTCAACTCATTCCACTTTTTCAACCACGCGTTATTTAACATTACCAATAAGTTGAAATTTGGTATTTAGGTTGTGTTTTGATACCTAGTCATGGTAGTCCTCCAGCAAAAGTGAGAGCTCATGGTGTGGTAAGTGGTCACAAACACTCTTTACAAGTTTCAAATTGTTTAGAGTAAATTGTGGTTTGAATTGAAACAATATATATTAAATGTCAAGTTTAGATTAATTTATTCATTTATTAATTCAATTTAATTCAACTCTGTTCACAACTGAGTGTAACTGTCTAACTTCAAAAGTAAATGATGCACTTACAGTTCCTCATCAATGCTTTGTGGTTGTACATCTACACTGCGACGTCTCCTCGCGTTACTGGAGCCTCCCTGTCCTCCTGGGGATGAGCCTCCATTAAGACTATTGACCATTCCTTTGATGAAGGACACATCATGTGGAGCAACACTCTTACTCCATGCCAGTATGGCCTGAGAATAAAAAGAATGAGAAAGAAAATAAACAGTTATGTTTACACAATGTAAATAAATTTAGACCAATGCATCATGCATAAGAAGTAACAGTTTTTCTGCTATATTCCCATTTCTTTCTGTCAGTCTCTACATAATGTGTACACTAGCAGTCGAAAGTTTGGTCACAGATTCTTCATCAGTAGTTTATGACAGAACCCATACTGAATTATCTAGTAAACAAATAAGTGTTAAATAACCTAGAGTATGTTTTCTATTTTTGATTCTTCAAAGAAGCCACCTGTTGCTTTGATCACACTTTATACACACTTGGCATTATCTCAGTCAACTAGCCTCAGAGTGGATTTACAGCATCTCAGATCAGAACCCACATAAATGCTTCTGGTAGTTCACGTGGCAGACATATGTCAACACCCATTGTTTAAAGGAGACTGAGGGAGACAGGCCTTCATGCTCAAATTGCAACAAAGAAAACCTACTTCGGGCCAAAAGAAAACAAAAGAAAACAAAAACCACACAGAAAGGGAGATTAATGTAAAACTGATGAACAAAAATTTTTTGGTTCTAACAACTGTGTCTTTCTTACACGTGAAAAGAGTGAACAGACAGTCCCTAAAAGTGTTTCTGCTCCACGGACGCAACCTGGGAGTTTCAGCTGCTATGTACTGTAGCTGCAGAATAATTATTAGTATGAATCTAACTGTGATCTAACTCTAACTGTGAGGGAGAGACTTAAATGCAAAGCAAAGACAGAACAACACAGGCAAACAACATAAAAGTATACCTAAAATGCCACCCATATACATCAAGTTGCTGAGCATTTCTGTCTATGATTCTTTCTGGTGGTGATAACGTATCTTTATGGTCTACCTGCTTTGCTGCCATCTCAGGGCTGATCCAATCCAAAAGCATGCTCACAGTGCCTGTACTGCATGCTGCTGTTAGCAAAAGCTGTGTGCTGTTGTCACACAAATAGGAATGCACAATGTTCTTGTCCAGTGCCAGGCCAATCGCCTGAGGAAGGAGAGGAAATTACAGTTTTTATAATGGAACTCTGTTCAAACTAATGACAAAAACTAGTAGAAGAGTTGCTTAAAATGATTATTTGAATGATTTGTTTAGTTGAATAAGCAAAACAAGTTGTGATGTTCTTTTTGTGTATCACAGGATTTAACTATTCACCTGGGACATCTGACATCTAATCTTCTAATCTATGTCCTTGTCAGAAATCTTGGGCTTATCTTAAAATGTAAAATTTCATAAACAGGTACCTTAGAGGTGGTTAGTAATTAAGTACATTGACGTAAGTACTGAGCTTAAAGTTATTGGTACTTTACTGGAGCATATTCATTTCATCTACTTTTTTTAACTACAAATCAGAGCCAAATGTACAGGATGTTACAGCATTAGTGAGTAGTTACTTTTTCTGGTTTAAATTTTTATTAAAAACTTTAAATAAAATGTAGATGTATCATTTATAGATTATCTGCCACTATGTATGGTGGTTCAAATCAGCTCCACTTTTACTGACTGCTGTTTTTATTTTATTGTCTGTAGGTGACAGACTATAATTTTCACCTTTGAGAATTTGTCAAACAAATCTAGACTAGACTTCTACATTGACGTTATCAAAACCATCAACATTCAACATTCAACATTCAACATTGTTACAACTACCATCTTTTGTTAGTGGAAAGTAAAAGTCAGGGCTTGTACTATGTACTTTTATCCGAGTAGAAAAATTAAAGGGTACTCCTACTTGTAGTGGAGTATTTTTTCTAGGCAAATACTTGTATTGAGTTTGTACTTTAAACGCCTCTGATTAAACTATGTAGCAAATGGTTCTTTCAGTCTAAGATTACTGCCCAATAAAAGTCCTTCTTTGCTTTCTCAACAACCTTTTGTCTTTTACCACTGCCTGGACTAATGTACTATCTCTATATGTGGGTATTATTCACTATATTAATCTGTCTTTTCTATCTCACTTGCAGCTGTTTTAAATGTGCTCTTCAAATAGACTTGACTTTACTATATGTATTATCTAAGAAGAAGAAGTGGTATCGTGCTTTCTGTCAGCCAACTCTCAACAACAAAAGTTACCTCTATAATTCATAAAGTAACATGTTATATGACATATGTTTACTTTTTCCAAAAAATTCTTAATGTCGTAGTTTTACAAAGGCTTATGTGCCAGACAAGAAGACGAATGCTATACTAGATGGTTGATTTGGATGGGATGAGTTTGGCAATACAGAGGACAGAGCTGATATGTATTTATTTATTTATTTATTATTTTATTCTAGAAAATAGCAAAGTGTGGAATCACACAAATTTTCACTGGTAGTGATGCATACACAAGGCATCTAATCCAAATGGCCGGTAAGCGTACTGTTTATCACGTGTATTTTCACATAAACATGCCCAGTTATTTCTAGAATATACTGCAGAAGGATATACAATGATACGTACCTTATCTAGCGGTATCTGTACCTCTTGTAAAACCTGTTTCACCATGCCACTTAGTGAATCATTCTGCAACGTGACAATGTCTCCGAGTGGAATCGACACATCTAAGCAGAATTAAACAACTGTATCAGCATAAAACCTGACCAACAACATTTGCCTAATTTTTTTTCTCATCCAAGGAGAGCTTTGTTTGCACCGTACATTCTCTAAAATATCAGCACCTGATGCCTTCATTGTGGCTCATTGTGAGCTTTTAAGATATTAAGAGTAATAAACATTTACATTTAGAAATCATAAGCAATTAATCATTAATCAATCAGTCACAGTGTTTGTGCAGCTGATAGAGTTACCTTTGCCAGGCCAGTTTTGAACATAGTAGATCGTGTTGACGCTTCCAACAAGCAGTGGCTTCATGTTGGAAATTGGAGTTTCCGTTGTAGGTAAATTGTTCTGAATGACATGCATCGCTCTACAGAAACCACAGGGAGAAAACAGATAATGTTCAGAAAAAAGAATAAACAGAAGACACCTAAGAGAACTAATAATGAATAGACAAACACATAGACACACACTTTCCACGTCTTCTGCTCTAAACCCTAACTCACATATATCAGGGGCTGCTGTATAAAGATGGCTACACCAAGTGTTGAAAATTCAGTGCCAACTCAGTATTTCTAAAATGAGGTGGCCAGGAGTACACTGTATTTAGTTTAGCTCAGTATATTTACACATAACCAAAAAAAAAAGTCAGTGGCATTGGTCACTTCACATTACCCCTGTAAGTTGGTGAGTAAGTCTTTTGTGTTGTTCAGAACTTGGTCAGAACTAGGAGAGAAGAGCTGAGGAACAGCTAGAAGGCTTTCCCACAACGTGGTCTGATTTTGCAGCTGATCAAATGCCAACACCGACGCCCCAGCTGTTGTCATCGTCTCATTTGGTTTCGTCAGGATCATTTGTGTCAGAATCTGACAACCAAGCACAACATCAGAATCAACTAAACAATTGCAGAGACATGGGTTTGTATGACTGTAGGTTTACAAAAATACTTCACATAAAACAAAAATGTAGAATAAAGTTAAAGTTTTGTTCTGATGCACACAAGCTGAAAAATGCAACACTAAATATATATATATATATATGCAAGCACATACGCACACACCTGGTTGGCAGCGAGAAGCATGGCTTCAAATGCAGTGCTGTTAGTGCTGAGGAAGGTGTTCACAGCACTGGAGAGGGGGTTTGATGATGAGTTCATCGTGGGCAACAGTTTGGCAAGGGACCTCTTCAGCGCACTCACTGTCTCCTGCAAAGGGCATGATTTATATAAAATCTGATTATTACAAT
>OMLM01001509.1:15603-33918 GCA_900302695.1 Helostoma temminkii
CAAGAACTAAATGGAAGATCTTTAGCTATTACTGCGATTATCACTGATACACTGCGTTGCTTTATGAGTACTGTTTGGTCACCATCACTTTAGATCACTTTAGACAGTGTTTGCAGAGTAATGTGGAACTCCATACAACATCCAACACTATTGCTGACCATTCAGTTTAATCTGATACAGTAGAAGGTTTTGTTGCCTTTTTTAGGTGTGGTCTAAACAACAGCCCACACACCAAACAACACACTATATAGCACATAACAGGGTTGGAAAGGTTCTATTGTTTTGAATCACTGGAGAGTTTCTATACGAGGTCATGGTGGGGTTATTAAATTACACACAACTCTCTTGGGCCATAGAATCAAATCAAACCCACCTAGAGACTAAACCAACCAGTGGATTCATTAGTTACAGTTAAAAAAAGTTACAGTTAAAATCATTACTACATAAAGTTAATGGTTTATCATATGTATCACACAGCAAAAATCAAAGTCTTTAAGTTTCTGAGTAAATAAATTCAGAGTTGATTTTAACTGTCAATGAGTAATTTTAATACTTTCAGAGTAAAGTTGTGTTCAGAGTTAAACACACGAGTGAAAGTTAGTGATGTAATTAGACCCCACCCAGTCATTTTAGGATATGTCAGAAACATAATCTAAGTACCATGTAGTGAAAGTAGTAATGTGTGAAACTGAACTTGGTGAATATTCTGTATAGAGCCTTGATGGGTAACAGCTTAATAAAGCAAGACTGTCAATGTCTGACTTTACTTACTCAAATGTAACACTTTAGTTAAAAAAATACAGATTGTATTTCACAGGAACAATAGGATTGGTACATTACCAGATTAAACATTTTAACTTTTAATCCAGTGTAACAAGTAAACATTTGTTTATCTGTTGTACAGATGACATTTACACAGTAATGTACTCCTGAAATAACTCTTTCAAAAGTGTTAATATATCACTTTTCTAGTGGTTCCCATATAAACACTGCCTGAATGTTCATTTTAACTCTGTGTGTTAAATTTGCAATGTCACGTTTGCAGTGCAGCAGGTGGAACTCATGTTTTTCCATTTTGCTCCTCCCTCTTTTTAACTAAGCCTCCTTCAGTACCTTTACCTGCATTTGTTACAGATAAAAATGTGCTCTAAGTCAGCTGGGTATATAGAAATAGAGAACAAACACCATTAAAGGAGCGGCTCAGAACTGAAGAGCTATTCATGTTTGAGTTGAACTTTTCGTGTGTTGGCTTTGACTTTCACATTGGTATGACACCAAGTATAGAAAGCAAAATACAGTCAGTTAGAAATTGTCTCCTTTTGCCTCCCATTTGGTGTTTAATGTTTTTAATATAAAGCTTCACTTGGCGTTTATGACCACAACCTCCACACATGCCGGCATCCGAGTACTCTGGAATGGCACTGACTGCCATCTCAGGGCAGGCAAACTTTCGTCAACTGGCTCTTCAACTTTAGTTTCCTATTTTCAGTTTCAATTTACACTTTAATGTCTGTATTGATTATTGACATCCATCCATCCATTATCTGAACCTCTGGTCCTGTAAAGGGGTGCAGGAGACTGGAGCCAAACCCAGTTATCATTGGGTGGGCAGGGTACATGGAGTCTATCACAACTATTCACTATGACATTCACCTATGGGCAATTTATAGTCACCAATTAACCTCACTGTGCCTTTGGATCGTGGAAGGCATCAGGCAGCTTATACACAAGGATACACAGAAAGCACAGGCTCATACAATCAGTCTGTTTGCGTGCGGCTCATGTTGTGGTTCATTAGGTTTGTACATTGTACGGCAACATCTGCGAGTCACTGTATAATAGCAAAGCTTGCCTTTGTATGGAAATGACTTATGAATTCACAATAAAAGGCAATTGAAATGCACGTCACTAACTAAACATGGACCAGAATAATTTGTGTGTAGTTAAACACTTACATGTATCTTTTACTACTGGAGGAAACTGGTGGCGGGTCACAGTAATGATGAGGAAGATGATGAGAGGCCAGGAAAGCAGAGTCAGGGACCACAGCTGTAACACAAGCGATAATAAAACAGTGATCAGTGAAAAGATCCTAAAACATGGATATACTCTGTACTGAAAGTCACTCACTGGCTGTCTGACAGCTGCCAATCCATTCTTCCACAGAAGAAGCCGCAGTTGTCTGAAGAAGGCCATGGCTAGAGGAGACTAAAGACATGAAGAAAATCAGTCCACTGAGTAGATCTAGTGGTAACATTATATAAAGTAATTTAAATTTTTTACACTAATGTTACATTTTCTATATTTCTATACTATAACATTTCCATTTAACTTGAGCCATTTGGCAGATGCTATTGTCTAAAGCCACTTAAAGGCAAGGTGCGAAGGAAAAATAATAGGAAAAAGGGAAAAAGATAACAAAAACAGTGCCAAGAGAGACAACATAACGAATAAAGAATGAAAGAATTTATCATTTGATCATCACTGTTATCAATTACAATCACTGACATTAATCTAAGCTGACTAACTTTAGCAACATAACTCCACATGCACAGTTAAGTTGCAGAATAATTAGTAATACGGTTCTGAAAGTTTATCTCTGAGTAGCTTTAGTAAATGAATAAAGTAGTAACAAACTTGAACTTACCTGGCTGCGCTTGTCTCTTAACAGGTGATTTATTTATTTGACGGTAGCTCGCAGGCTTATTATGAAGGACATGTCGCTAGGTGGATTCTAGCAGGATGCCCTGTCCATCAGTCGGTACAGGCAATAAAACAGCAAAGCAAACAGAAGAAAAATGTGACAGTGTCTTTAATTGGGAAAATCAGCAACAACCTTCAGCTGCCGCTGTCTCCTTCTAATGTTGGTAACTCCACCTGCGTGTGAGACGGTAAATCTATGAAAAAGGGGCGTGTAGTCTGTTCAAGGCTTTTAGTTAACAAGCGCTACTCGCCATTACCCTGAGGGCTCTTTAAGTGCTTTATAGTTTAGACTGATTAAACTGTTTTATCATATTAAATCTGGCGGATAAAATATCAAATATTATCAAAAATATCTGTTTCCCAGCTCCTATAAAGTTTCAATATTCTTTGATGCATAATATTTTAGACATTTGTTTAGAATAGAGTCATAAATTGTTATTGTTGCGTTGTGTTTCATGACATGAATCGGGAGCCCTTCTCTAAGTCATAGTCATAATACTTCAGGACTTAATTGAATCACTAAAAGGATGAATGGACACACAGGGTGACCATCTCATTTTGCGGGTCCCATAGTTTTCTGGAAATGAACCTTGTAATTTTATAAACATGTACTTAGTTTTCAGGTGCAGCTGAAAACTACAGGTAAACATGTAACTAGCATGTAATTCAACCAATCTGCAAACAAACAACAAACACAAACAAAATCAAATCAATATGTCATATAGTCAAGACGATGCAGGAAACAGAAAGGCAGCTCAAAATCGTGAAACATAATCTTTTTCAGAAACCGAATAAACAATTTAATAATTAAGTACCAACTCACTCAAATCAACTCATGGAGGTAAATTTCCATGACTATGGAAGCTATGAAACCCGGAAGATACAACTTTAACAGTACACAGACACACATGTGATTATAAGTGGCTACAAAGTTCTGAAATATTTTTTTAATTACTGCTCTACAAGGAAGAACACCAAGCATCAAATTACTCTTGGTTATACAAGTTTGTGTAAGTTCCCCAGAGGGGAAAGTATAAACAATGGCATGGATACCCTAGACACTTTTCACAATAAACTGCAAGGACAATAAGTAACGATTTAAAGAATAAACAATAATATAAATATATTACCTTAGGTGCTAAATTTACAATAGAATAGAGGGTCAAGAGGCTACTTTAAAAAAGTCTGCTTTTTGTGTTAACGGGGAGTGGTGTGGCTGGAGGTAAAACCAGTTTTCACTCCCTTTTAAATTAAGTTTTATATGGTATGACAGCACTTTCCATTTGCAACAAAAGCTATCACAGTCAGGACACATTTTTTAAAATTTTATTCTATTAAACAGAAACGTCTGCCAGGCGTGCCAAGTATTATTTGTACAGTAGATCATTTCCATTAACACACCGATAAAAAGGCAAAACAAAGGGCAGCAGCAAGTCTCAGGGTTGGGCCCAACAAGAGCATAGGTGATATATGATACTACTGTATTTCTGACTTAGAAACATCAATAAGAATCAAGGTGGTTTTACTGGTTTTGCATCTGGCTATCATGTGGCAAAAGGGCCACTGGTAACCGCAATGCATGTAAACCACTGCCACATGACACCTAATTCCCTGACATAATTTAAGTTATTTTGTCATTTTGAAAAGGCTGATCTTCAGACAAGCATGTAATTCTAAAGTGGCTCTGAAAACCATCCCGTACACCAGTGTTTTGAGAATTAAGCTCAACAGTAAGCCCAAAATAATCTTACAATTACAGCATAATCTGTTGATTTAACTTGGGTTAAGATATGTGTGTAAATGTAGTAGTGTTGCTGTGGATTTGTCTGGTTTGTCATGTTACAATTCTGCCTAAACCAACTAGACCATGCACCAACTGTACAAACCAAGTCATGGTATGTTTCACAAACCATTTAATGTGCATCTGCAGAAATCCTAAACAAGGTGTGTAAAATCAGATCGGTGGCGGAATCACGTTGGTACAGCACAGTGACTTGATTGTGTATCATTCCTTTCACTTGTGACATAATAAGCAACAACACTATAATTATATTTACCAAATACAGTTAATTGATTGAAAAAAAAGAATTAATTAAGAATTCTTAAAATGTATGTTTTCAATTCTCCTTGTTGAATGGCCTGTGATCAACAATAGCTTAAAAACATGAAATAAGGGAGGAAGTTCACTGAATTTGGTGACAGCCGCTGGGAAATGCATATTTTACTGAGAATACCTCCCCACAAAACTGTCTGCTGCAGTCAGTAAAAGACACATATATATTACCAGTTGTGCTTGTGTAAGTAATAAATATTTGAGATGATGTAAAATATCAGGCTATCGTGAATAAACAATATTCAGCATACAACCTAAAAATATATGTGACTTTTTGAATATTACAATAATACATGTTGGTAGCCATCGTTCAGTCATAGATATCAATCCAGGCCTGAATGCACAACCCAGGGCCACAGATATATACATAAACAAAACTGTCACGTTTAACACTGACTTTTGGCACTTGTGTGAGATCAGAGGTCAGAGTCAGAGGTCACATCAGTAAACAATTTTCCAGTGTGTGGGCTGTTCACATTCTTTCTCATTGTCCCCACAGAATCGATTGTATGTAGTTTTTGGGTCAAAACCCAGGATCTCCCTCTCCTCGTGGATCCGGAAAGAGAAGGTGGACACTGATGTTCCTATGAAGAATCTGTAAATGAATGAATAAATTAATTAAGTGAATATGATAAAACAGCAATGTAATGGTACACAGACACCATGGAAAGTTACACAAGCATGTGTCATGCTCATGCAATATGTTTAGTCACCATTCTAGTTTTTCCGGTTAAAATACTTTCCATGGGTAAGTATCAGTTTACACATAACACTCCAAAAAAAGTGACTACAGCTTGGTGCTACTGCCAGTATGTGTTGATGTTTAGCATGTTCACCATTATCATACAGCACGTTAATATAGGAGGCTGATGTAATTAGTTTTGCATTTGGTTATAAAGTGTAATATTTAGTGATGCACTGATCACTAATACATTAGAATAGGCTGAACTTAAGCTTGACCACCCATGGACGGTGACTGGCAAATCAGCCCTAAACTGCTTTTACACATGCACAGCAGACTTCATGCAGGTCAACTGCATGTGAGAACATCCCAGTCAGCAAAGTTCATGTGATGTCAGATTTAGCCATGCTTCACACTTGTGGTGTTTGTCCAGTAACCTGAAACACTTTATCTTTGGGATTTGTTTAAATGAGAGTGAGATGAAGGTAGAAAATGTAAAAGTTGTTAAAATATTAAATTCAATCCTACATTAAAGAAAAATATTTGTATCCTTTCAATATA
This sequence comes from Helostoma temminkii, assembly GCA_900302695.1. NCBI lineage: Eukaryota > Metazoa > Chordata > Actinopteri > Anabantiformes > Helostomatidae > Helostoma > Helostoma temminkii. Next base: position 21,663 of record OMLM01001509.1, read on the forward strand.
GTTCTTAGAAAGAAATGAAATCAAAACTGGCAGGTCAGATTAAAAAAAAAAATCATATATCATATCAGAAAATGGTGCATTTCCGATAATAATTTGACATGCTTATTGTGCTAAAAAAAAGTCAGGGGGCCACTTTTGTAGCTACATTTTTATAAACTCTTAACTACACAGGGCAGAACAGAACTGCTTAAAAATGCCTGAGCTTAAATAAATAAAACCACAAATAAGCAGTTGTAATTAATCAGTAAATATATGTGCCACCATATAGTGTGATCAGCTGATTAATAAATACCAATCATGTAATAATTACATGAAAGAAAACCATTAAAAATTATTTACCTTGCGTGGGCACATATCCACTGGTCAATTATGGCCACTCCTCCATCTTTAAGCAGCTCCAGGTCCTCTGTGGATGGTTCAAACCGCACCATGTCGGGTAGCAACTTTTTCAGCTCCTTCATTTCTACAATATTTAATAGATTATAGAGGATTATAATAGCATTTATTTGACTATGCTGACCATTATTAATATAATATACATTATTATTATTATTAGTAGTAGTAGTAGTAGTAGTAATAATAGTATTATTATTATCAATTACCAAAATACAAAAATACTAGTAATACAAAATACTACATCCCTTATAAAATGCAAACTTTTGAAGCATTACTGTCCTATGAATAACAATTCTATATGACCTTGGGTCATTCATATGTGCAATATACTGCAAATTGTGTCCAATGTGTTATGTCAGGGATGTCGTTACCTTCCTCGTCTGCATCTGTTGCAACAAAGATTTTGTCAAGTTTGTGCTTCTTCATCAAGTTGCGCATTTTTTTAACTGCCCCCTTAAGGCTGGGTACATCCTCTCTGTGACCCCATATAAAGTCCTTCCTGCGCAGGTGGACTCCCAGATAAGGCCCACCTTTAGCTGAGCCTAGCTTGGCCTTGGGAGAAAATAAAGAAGTAGTATAAATGATTGCATTTAGAATTAAGTGATTTAATTGTCTACAAAATTGAAAATAAATACATTAATTAACAACCGCAGCCTTGAACAGCACATACATCCCTATAGAAGTGTTAATTATCATGAATTACTTTCTCAGATTTTCCACAGATTTGCTGCTAAGATGTCCTAAACCACAATAGTTTGACAAACTGGTATAAAGAAGTGATACTGAAATGATCTGCTTGTAAATGTAAATTCTCCAGCAATCATGCAAACCCTCTTAAAGCAAATAATACAGTACCTACACCAAAAAAACAAGCAAACTATTTGCCATTTCAGTTTTTCTGCATAAATTAGCCATGAAATGTGATTATCACCAACAGTTCATACAATATGATTTTCCAACTGTACATGGTAAACATTTGGTAACTGGTAACTGCAGAGATAAATGGTCACACTGAATAATCTATATTTCGACAGCATCAGTACAACCACATAGTCATACCAGTGAGAAAACAGTGACTCACTTTCATGCGAGTCCAATCCTCACTGTATATTGTATGATCTCTGTCATCTGTAGAGTTGAGATACTTTGCTCTGAAGTCATCTGCTATCAGTCTCAGATGCTTAGCAAAAACCATGCTGCGGCGGGTCTACAGACACAAACAATTGCAGATATTCCTGTGTCAGTTTACAGATAAGATGAATAAGAGTGGTGTTAATTACTGGAAATAGTATGAAATATCACTAGAGTACAATTATTCATAATCTTTTATATGGATACTAACAAATCTTTATTTTTTATTATTTAATATATGACATTACATCTTACCAATGTAACCTCCTGCTCATAACAAGTCATTCACAAACTTACATCCCAGTAATCCTTCCCAGCATAGTGATCATGGAGAAGTGTCTCTGCTCGGTCAAGCATCACAGATCTGTAACATACATGTTTATTTCTGTAAATGTCAACGAGGTCTAAGAAAACAAACTGTAAGTGAAAGCACACAGTTACAACAACAATAAATGTTACATCAACTCATTCTTCAGATTTTAACAAATACAAGGGTCAAAGACTTGACTGATGTGTCTTCCTCTTGCTTTCTTTATAGCCTTGCATTGTAAAACTGAACATATTAAAACGTAACCAATTGTTAAAAATACATACAAAGATAGACATTGGATATTTTAAAGACAATTAAATGCCACTTTAGATCCAGGTTTGAATTTCTGTTTAAACTACCTGCAATGGTTTGGCAGATCAAATGATGTACACTACATCTTGAAACGTGTCATGCCAACTCAGGGGTAGCCAACCCTGGTCCTAGAAAGCTACAGCCCTGTTTGTTTTCCAGCTATGCCTCCCTTTCCCACTGTTGATTACCTGGATCAGGTGTGTTCATCCAATCAGGAGCTGTAAGTGCAGGGACAGTTGGAAAACAAGCAGGGCTGTGGCTACCCCTGTGCTAGCTGTTTTAAGTGCTATTTGATGTGCATGATTAAGTAAATAGTAAATGACATACTACTATATACAGAATATATGGTTTGATAATGATGATAATGAATGATGCCTGGCAGGAAATACTGTTCTTGTGAAAAGTAAGCATGCTTTTTATCAACATGTTGTTTAGTATACTCACGTCACTGTGATGTTTTCCTGAAGAACTGGCGCCATAATGGAGGCATGGCCTTGGGCTGATATACATGTCACATTCCGTGCTCTCGTTTCATCATAGCCCCAAAACCAGCCCCTTGGAAACACAAGATAAATGAGACAGTTGATGACAAACGGAAAAGAAGAGAGAGATGCAAACAGGAAGATAGAGGTAGCTGTCATAATACAGGGTAAATGTGAATGTGATCACTGTCTGAAAAAAGGTCTGAGCTATTCTACTTTAATTCCAATTAATTTTCTTTGCCTCAAATCTTCTTCATGTAGTGATGGAAGTTTGAAAATCTTCCTGAATTTTAATTTTTTTTGCACATTTGTCACACTTAAATGATTCAGATCATCACACAGATTTTAATATTACAAAGATAACCTGGGCAAATACAAAATGCAGTTATTTCATTTATAAAGGGAAAAAACCTGCCTGGCCATATGTAAAAATGTTATTGACCAATACCAAATAACTCTGACAACCCTTGGTGGCAACAAGAGTTTGCAATAACTGGCAATCAGTTTTCAGACTCTTTCACATCATTGTGAAGGAATTTTGGTCCACTCTTCCTAATAGAAATGTTTTAATTCAGCTACACTAGAGCATTTTTTGAGCATGATCAGTTGATGCTACAGCATCTCAATCTGAGTTATGTTAGGATTTTCACTAGTCTACTCCAAAACCTTCATTTACTTTTTTTGAGCCATTCAAAGGTGAACTTGCTGGTGTATTTGCTGGTGGATCATTGTCCTGCTGCATAACACAAGCATGGTAACCCAAGTGTGCTTGTGTCTGAGGTCACAAACTAATGGCTGGACATTCTCCTTAAGGATTTTCTGGTAGAGAGTACAATTCATGGTTCGCTGTTGTACTCTTGGAGTATTTGTTTTTTAAGGATGGCCACTCTTGGGAAGGTTCACCACTGTTCCAAGTTTTCACCATTTGAGGATAATGGCTCTCACAGTGGTTCACTGGAGTCCCAACAACTTAAAAATCACTTCAGAACCCTTTCCAGACTGATACATGTCAGTTACTTTGTTTCTCAACCGTTCTTGAATTCTTTAGATCACATGATGTTTTACATTTTGAGATCTTTTAGCTTGCTTTACTTTGTCAGAGAGCTTCTGACAAAGTCTGACTTTGTCAGAGAGCTTTGTCAGAAGCTGGGGGTGTCAAATGAAATTGAATTCCGCTTTCTAAAAAAATATGGTTCATTCATGATTTCGCAGGAGAGGGTGGCAATTACTTTTTCACATAAGGCCAGGCAGGTTTGGACAGCTTTTTTTCTTAATAAATGAAATCATCATTTGAAAACTGCATTTTGTATTTACTCAGGTTATCGTTGTGTAATACTAAATTTTTTTTGTTACACTTAAATGATTTAGATCATCAAAGTCAGGAAGGTAGCAAATACTTTTTCACAGCACTGTGTATGTGTTTTAAAATGCTGTTGCAGGTTGTACACATTAAATGTATTCACCTGTAGTAGCCTTGCTTGTCTTTGGAGTACATCAGCTTTTCAATGCATGGCCGCTCATCAACTTTTTCCTCCCATTTACCATCAGTCCATCCCTCTGCATAATTCTGCAGTAGTAGAACCTGGTCTATGAATGGGCCTCCATTCTCTAGACGCAAGAAGAGGAACACAACACACATTGGATGTTTGGCTTTAACATGCTCAACAAATAAGGAACACTTTCATTCAATTAAAATATAAAACTACTCAAAGTATAATAGGCTTTAAAGTTGTTCAGTTTATTTATGAACAACAACAGATAATAATGCTTGAGTAAGGTTAAATGTAATACTATTCTGGGTTACCAACATTAAAATCTTACCAGTAATGAATTCCTCATACTCAATGACAGGCACATTGGCCTGCAAGCTAGTTAGGCTGAAGAACTCTCCCCATGGAATGCGAATCTGGTGGATGTTGGGGCTCTGCCAGTGATACAGGCGACCCCATGGAGGAAGCACAAGGACCCAGTCATCCCCATTCTTCCTCAGAGTTTTAATCAGGGAGGCCATGCGGATATACACATCTCTCCGCAGATTGAAACCCTCTGGAGGGTTGACGTCATACAAAAGGTACCTGACAAACAACAGACAATGTGAGGGCTTCGGGTCTAAAGAAGTGCTGCATAGAAAAAAAGCAACAGCAGGTGTTTGGTAAATTATCGAATAAGTAAATGCTAGCTATCTACCAATAGATAAAACCTGTGACACTTAGTAGAAAAGTCAGTATAATCCAATATAATGTGTCAAGTATTATCTGTTTAGTAAAAAGCTAATAAGTAACATGCACCCATCACCTTATTTAATGGCTACGTTATTTTAGATGTAAATTATAATGAAAAACTGACATCATAACGTGACAAATGCAAGCATAATAACGCTACCGTCCTTATGAAATAAACTCCTTCATATACAATTGTATTTCCAGTTTGTTGCAGCACAGCAGAGGGAAATAAAATCACGAAACGATAATAAACTCTTGCTTATGAACCTATCTGTAACTTACGCCGAACTTCACTAAAGCACAATTGTGGTTTGCAACTCATATTATGGTATAGGCATACAAAGTGTATCTCGTTATTACACAAAAGAAACATTTAATTGGCAACTTTTAGAATGGAGGCTGGATACATCTTTCGCTCTCATCAAGACAGCGGACACAAGATGTTAATTCTGCCAAAATGATATATAGAACTTTACCGCCTTCAGAGGGCAATAGTGTAACAAGGGGCTGTAGTTCCAGCACTGTCGTCACAACTGAACCCAAATGAATAATAGTAACTAATTTTTGCGTTAGCATAGCTAGCTAACAGCAACTCAACATGTCTGTACACTCACCGTAAATCCCTCGCAGCAGCGATTTTCACAGCGGCCGTGTGGCTAGCACTGAACACATTGTCAGTGTGTACTGATTTGAATACTGCAAACGCGACGAAAGAAACCCAAAGGAATACAAAAAAAGAACAGTTTGATGAAATGAATATCACTGGTACATGCTGGACTCTGTGCGCCATATTTTCTCTGAGCCACGCACTTCCGGAAGGCTAAAAAAGCGTCCCTGCAGTTGCCGAGCAACCAGTAGTGAGACGCAGCCAACGCAGCTTGCACTTAGCAGTAGTCTATAAAACGCTGTAAAATAAAACATGTTTCAATTTGTCTTAGATTCCTACTTTATTTGACTAAGAAACACCAAGAAATGAAATTCCATTTACCTAATTAAAATTAAAACCTAAAATGAAATGGCACACCTACAAATGAAGGACTGTAATTTGTGTCCCCCATCACATACATTGACAACCCTATAACAAGCGCCTTCCCTCCATCTATATATCAGAAAAGAGACTTCCGAATTAGCTTGAGTGCTTGTAGCTACTTAAAGGGGGTTGGAACACGGACTGAGCTGCTATTGGTTTTATCAATATTATCGAAAAACAACAGATGAATCCCGGCACTTGCTTGTCTCAGTTCTACAGTAAATAGTTCACTCACTTTGTGAGGTGGTCATGTAAAATAACTTTAATTTAGATTCAATCAAACCAAAAAGAGAGTATAATAAAGTGCAAACCAAATATTGCTTTAGACTTAGAAAATTATAACGTGTCTACACAGTCATGGAAATTACAGTTACTTGACAGTAGTGAAAGGTAGTGAAAGTGTCTGCACACACTGTGTTTGACTGGACTCTAGTGGCTGAGCTACAGAATTACAGACATTGAAACAGACTATGGAGGTAGACGCAGCCATAAAAAATGCCAAGATCATGGCACAAATAGAAAAAAATCTTAAATGCTTTGAATGAAAAATGAAAAGAGCCATATTTTGGGAGAAAATTTATTGAGCAACAGCACAGGTTTCAAACTCATAAAAACTAGGCTATTATCATTTTCTTGGTAGAAATGGACACAAATGCTGTCAAAACTAAGACTTGTATGGCACAACACAAACATATAACTTCAGACCTTTAGGTAGAAGATGGATTTTTACATAAAAATTTAATGAGGTGAACCAAATATTTCTCAGTTTGAAACCAACAAACATACATAGCTGATTTGTCTCTGATAATAAATAGCGTATGACAACTCTATTATTCCTCTCCCTCCTCATCCTCTTCAAAGGAGTCAATCCCCACCTCTTCATAATCCTTCTCCAGGGCAGCCATATCTTCTCTAGCCTCTGAAAACTCTCCCTCTTCCATGCCCTCTCCAACATACCAGTGGACAAAGGCTCTCTTGGCATACATGAGGTCAAACTTGTGGTCCAGACGAGCCCAGGCCTCAGCGATGGCTGTGGTGTTGCTCAGCATGCACACAGCTCTCTGCACCTTGGCCAGGTCTCCTCCAGGAACCACAGTTGGAGGCTGGTAGTTGATGCCCACTTTGAAGCCTGTGGGACACCAGTCTACAAACTGGATGGTGCGTTTGGTTTTGATGGCTGCGATGGCCACGTTGACATCTTTGGGCACCACATCACCACGATACAGCAGACAGCACGCCATGTATTTACCATGACGCGGATCACACTTCACCATCTGATTGGCTGGCTCAAAACAGGCGTTGGTGATCTCAGCTACTGACAGCTGCTCGTGGTAGGCTTTCTCAGCAGAGATGACTGGGGCATAGGTGGCCAGAGGGAAATGGATTCGAGGGTAGGGCACCAGATTGGTCTGGAACTCTGTCAGATCCACATTCAGGGCTCCATCAAAGCGAAGCGAGGCTGTGATAGAAGATACAATCTGGCTGATGAGCCTGTTGAGGTTGGTGTAGGATGGACGTTCAATATCAAGGTTCCTGCGGCAGATGTCGTAGATGGCTTCATTGTCCACCATGAAGGCACAGTCAGAGTGCTCCAGGGTGGTGTGGGTGGTCAGGATGGAGTTGTAAGGCTCCACCACGGCTGTGGAAACCTGAGGTGCTGGGTAGATGGCAAACTCTAACTTAGACTTTTTACCAAAGTCAACAGAGAGTCTCTCCATCAGCAGGGACGTGAAACCAGAGCCGGTGCCTCCACCAAAGGAGTGGAAGACAAGAAAACCTTGAAGACCAGTGCATTGGTCAGCCTACACATACAGAGAAATGATTTCAAACAACAACAATTTTAAACACATTAACACAAACAGATTAAACACTAAGACAGCAAAACACTGCTGTCTGAATCAACCTAGGGGGTTGTATTATGCTTTTTGTGGTCTCATGTTACATATATACAGTACTTCTGTGAAACTGGGTGTTCAATTAGACATAAAGGCCCAGAGCTTCAGGTGAACATGTTTAGATTGTGGCTGGCAGTGTATTTATCCATGTGTGACTCTGGCCAATGCGACTCATTTTTGAAGATTTTTTCAAAATGCTATACCTCTTGACATCAAGCATTAATGAATTATAGCTTTCCATCTATTTTACTAATTCCCTCAGGTGAGCTGCTACCGCTTTGCCAACAGAGTATTTGTAGAGAGATCCGTATGTCAGTTAGATTTTTCAGCTATGAGGGAAAATTTACTTTACTTTTCCCAAAGTCAGAAGCATACAACAACCATAGATATAGTTACAGGCATCACCATAGGCAGCACTGTTTCACCTGGTTGGTGGAGGAATTAGGACCGGTGAGTTAAAATATGTAGCTGAGATATTGTTTTGTATCAGTTATTTTATTACGTGGCTCATAAATTACATTATAATGCCAACAGTTGGCTCATGTGTTACTTCACAACACAACACAAGCTACAAAAATTATACCATAGATTTATAGCTGAGCTTAAATCAATCACAGAATAAACTATATTCCTATGTGCAACTTGTTTTTAAAGGAGAGCTTTGTGAGTGTTTGTGAGTAACACAAAGGAAACGCTCCGTTGCATAAAAAGGGGTTATAACATTTATTTGCAGTTTTTTAACTTGAAAACCATATAATCTTGCATTGATTGAGACCTAGAAAAAATATAAACCCCACATTAAGCATAATATGGCCACTTTAACAGAAGTAGTCTGTAGACAAACCCATTGCATAGATCCTTGAAAATTAAGGGGTTGATTGTATGGAATCTTGTTAAGAGAAAAACCGGGGTGAATTAATTGTAGGGTGCCTTACCAGTTTGCGAATGCGGTCCAAGACTGAATCAATGATTTCCTTGCCAATGGTGTAGTGTCCACGAGCGTAATTGTTGGCTGCATCTTCCTTTCCTGAGATCAGCTGCTCAGGATGGAAGAGTTGGCGGTACGTTCCTGTACGCACCTCATCTGAAGTTAAAAGAAAAGAGTTGACAAAACTAATTCATCTGTCCTAAAAAGTGCTACCAGTGGTGAAGACATTCATTGATTAGCTCCTTTACACACCTCCTTCTTTGGGTTAACACCGATCAATGAAAAGCACCTGTCTTTTTCACTCAGGAAAATATTGCCACCTTCTGACATTAATCATCCTTGATACCCAATAAATAAATCAAGCTCCACTTAATAACATTACTGACCAATGACAGTGGGCTCCAGGTCAACAAAGATTGCTCTGGGGACATACTTCCCAGCCCCAGTCTCACTGAAGAAGGTAGTAAAGGAGTCATCATGGCCTCCTATGGGCTTATGGCTGGGCATCTGGCCATCTGGCTGGATTCCATGTTCCAGACAGTAGAGCTCCCAACAGGTGTTCCCCATCTGGACACCAGCCTGGCCTACGTGGACAGAGATGCATTCACGCTAGCAGAGGAGAGGGAACAAGAGAGAGAGGAAGGAAAAGAAAGTAGCCAGTCAAAGAGAGGACTGCAGTAAGAGTTGTTTATAATTTTTCATAATCAGATTTTACACCCGTAAAGGCTGTAGCAGCAGGAATAGAAGAAATTATTTAAAATCTGTCATAAACAACACCGGGTTGAACTCTGCCACAAGGTGGAAGCAAAGAAAAATGCAGATCTGCTGCAGCTGTCACTGGATCTCATGTGACTGCTTATGAGCAAATCTCATGAACTAGAGTGAAGGTCATGTTATGTCCTAAGCAAACTGTCTTTGTTTGCTTAGTAATGTTAGTGTCAGTTAAATCTAAAGTACAGTAATCTGGAAGAAAAAGAAATATAGTGTAAAAGCCAACTAGTTTTCTAACAATATTGGGCTATTATGGGCAAATAAGAAAAGCTGCTTTGTGAGAGTATTTGACTTTTTAATGATGCATGCATAATTTCAACTTTTAAAATGTTTTATATAAATGTCAACCAGAGAAAAAGAAGCAAACCAGAAACATTAATTGTGTCAGTAAAGCACTGTTTCTTAAGGACCTGGGCTACAACATCTACTTTTTATTACAATCTTTCACATGCAGTATATTTTCAACCTGCTTCAAGACCATCGTTTTTATCCCCCGCTCCACAAATTTCCCCTTCTCATTTAAGTTGCTTGGCTGAAAGATGTGGCAGCAGAGGTTTTAGAGAACAGTCGGTAAAATTTCACTATATCCATACAGATTTATAATTGTATTGAGTACCTTCACCAGAACTTATTTTAAGCAACAGTGGCCCTCCCTAGACTGGTGTTCCACAAAGCTCTGTGCATCAGCTATTTTAGCTTCATCACACTAACCTGACACCTAGCAGTAAACACTGACTGGGTTTATTGGCAGTCTCCAAAAGAGTGGTCATGCCAGCTTGATTTTGTTTCCACTGTATTGTACTTAATGTAGGCAACTATTTTTTCCATTCAAAATGATTTATTTTCACATGCTGATATTTTACTACCACTATAATGAATATGTAGCATCATAGTATCTCAAACTGTCAGACTTTCCCTCTGCCTAAGATCTGTCAGGGTGTGTCTGTGTACGACAGAAGATACAGCAAGTGTGAGACATGGACTTGAGATTCCAGTTTTGTTTTTGCCTAAAATGTTGGAAGAGGTATCTAAGTACAAATAGGATGTAATGCATAATAAAAATTTTAAAAGGTATACAAAGAGTGTAGGAAGTGATGTAATATTATGACTCAAATTAGTGTAGCACAACTGTCAGCCCAAAATCTCCTGCACAACCACCCAAAATAAAAAAACATACAAGTCAAGGTTCACGTTCCACAACATTTAATTTTTACTAGGCAGCTAGTTGAAAACATATTTGCTTTCGTCTATTATAATTCATATGTGTATGTCAGTGAAAACAAAGATTTTGCTTTACACTCTACCTCCAGGTTTCTGTTGCCAATCTGGCTATAAAGGTTAATGCTTATTAACAGCAGCAGACTGAATGCCAGTACATTTGCTGAGAACCTTTAAGTTAAGTCTCTCTTTTTTTAATGCACTGTATGCTTGTAATACAGTGATAATAATAAAATAAATATTTCAGGGCCTCCCAAAGTTTCCTGGCAAGTTTGGAAGGTTGTTGTTGTTGTTAATAAAGGGCTGCAATAATCCAATATTTGGCACCCTGATCCATGGACCACTACAGCTTTTACAGTTTACAGTTTTAGTCACAGATCAGGTTAAATCAATAACTCTTCTCTTACAAGAACTAGGATGGCAGGATCAGGAATATTTGATCAAGGTGGGTGTACTGTGGTAGTACAGTCCGTTGGGTACACAATGATAGAGTTCAGTTTTTACAAGCACTGACATTGCTAGCAAGCTGTGTTTATACTACATTGGGCAAACAGAACACAAGTGTGTGTGTGTGTGCGTGCCTATGGATATGAAAAGACCATAAACTCAGTTATGGTGAAGTTTTTAATCAACTTAACCAGTAATGATCACATTTAAACAGCCTGAAAATGATCTAGGTCCCATTAAATAAGTATTAGTTCAGTTTTACTTAGAATAACCATCTTTGTTTTTCTACTATATGGAAACTATTTTCAAATTGTTATTGGTGAAGTTGAAGAGCCTACATTTATTTAATCTGTCAAATAAAGCAAACAAATTATTTCCTTGCCTTATCTGACTATGTACTAGTTTCAGAAAATACTAAATACTAATAGAATAAATACAAAAAAGTGTCATATAATCTATGGTAATTATATGTTCTCTCCTCATGTGCCGAAAATGTAGAGTGATCATCACCACCTGCTCATCCAGCAGCCAGCTCAGCTTTACTGCCAGTCACAGAGAGTAAGAGCTATTTCTGACACAGTAAACAGTCCACAGTTGCTGCATCGCACCTTAATTCCGAGATATTTTTTCGCACAATGTAAGAAATTAACTGCAAAAGTAACTTTGAAGTGCAAGTTTCTTTGCAGTCATACCCAAAATTACGCTTACCATTGTTGCTTCTTAGTAGAAAGTCCTTTGAAAGATTGACGACTTGCAGTTGCTTTTAGGTTATAACCTCTCACAGCAGCCGTCAATGTGGTCCGAGTGAGCAAGTAATGCAAGGTGAGAGAGGAGCTGTTACGCTATATTCGACTGCAAACCACTCCCACCTGTCTGGATAGCGAGAACGCGCACTGTGACCGCGCAAGTCGGTTTGTGTTTCTAAACACTGTCAGTGTGTTATTTATGTAATTATAGAGGGTGGAAGAGCCTGCTCTTTATGTCATATATGGAGGTGCATCTGGTACACGATATCTGGGGAATAGTGCAAGTGCTTGTAGGATAAGAAATGTCTCTGCTAAACTATTTAGACTCCACCAAAACAAACATGGCAGTTAATTAAAAGCACATAAGA
>OMLM01001510.1:0-11715 GCA_900302695.1 Helostoma temminkii
CCTGCGGACTGCAACCCCACCCACCTCCTCCTCCTTTGAATATTTGAGCAGCATTGCTTTTCTTTGTTGTAACACTTTTGATGTCTTTGGAGGTGGTGAATGTTTGTGCTCATTTCATCTGTGTCAAACCAATGACAAAACCCAAACTGATTTTTAGGTTGAGTTTTGTGACACTTTAAGGACTTTATAGTTGGTTGTGAAGGAAAGGAGCTTGCGGCAAAACATATTTATTAATTAAATTAATCCAAATAAATTACACACTGAAATTTGGTTTGAATATGTGATGCAGCTCTTATTAGTCATGCAATACTATTATGAAGAAGAACATAAATTGTGTAATTTTATTTATTTTTTATTGGTAACTGCAAGTTTCCTTGTAGTGGCCGAGCCTTAGCCAAGATAACCCTGAAGGCGTCGCTATTAAATCATCAGTTATTGTATGTGACAGAGCTCCTCCAAACCCTATTTTACCCTCTAAAATACACATAAAACCTTGTACAGATAAACAGATTTACAGGTTTAAGGGATATCTTTTCCAAAATGTGCTCAAATATTGGCGCATCATTTGGTTCGGCTGTAGCAGTTTATGTGCCAGTCCTGTAACTTTTGTGTTGGTGGTGCTTCAAGTTGGATCTCTGGTCTCCGTTTTCCTTCCTGTACCAAACTTGGTTTGTTCCACCTGATGAATTGGCTCTCCTTCTACCTCCTGCCTTCACAGATGCAAATGAGTGTACTGGAAAACCCTGTGTGAACGCTTACTCTTGCAAAAATTTGATTGGTGGATATCACTGCGACTGTTTTCGGGGATGGTCTGGACAGAACTGTGACATCAGTCAGTATTTCTTTCTCAAAGTTACTTCTAAATTTCTGTCCTCCTCTGGCATCTTCTTCTTCAGGCTACTTCTAACTGCCTCCTCTCACTTCTTGGGTCACGCAACATAGGTGTAATTTAGCAGCACTCACTTGCCACATGTGGTAACCCGTTCCTTTCTTGTCTTTGTAAAACTGAAGCTCTAGCTGTGCCATCATGACTGAGGTGGCACGCCCAGTTCCCTTCTCTGGATCCAGTGCATGCCCAGTTACAATCTACACTGGTCTATCTGCCACTTTGTTTGCTTCACTAGATATTTCTTTTTCAAACTTTGACTTGATCTGGGCACATCACATTTTAGATTTCACTAAAATTATTCCTACATGTATATGGAAGCTGTATAATGTTCTTTATGCTGTTGCATTAAAAAATGTCATGTTTCATGTCTTCAGACATCAACCGCTGTCAAGGTCAATGCCAGAATGGAGCAACATGCAAGGTGTGGATAATTTTAATATTCAGCTTCTGTATAATTGAATACATTTCTGACGTATAGTTAACAGTGTGAATCTTTATTACCTTTTGTGTTATTCAGGAGGACACAAAGGGTTACCACTGCCAGTGTCCTCCAGGATTTGTTGGTACTCACTGTGAAATCCAGAGGAATAAGTGTGACAGCAGACCATGTCAAAATGGCGGCCAGTGTCGTACAGTGTTGGACAGCTTTGTCTGTGAATGCCCACCGGAGTTTGTTGGACAGCTGTGTGAGGTGAGTCACATTTTCCACATGTCCCGGCACTGGATGACTATTTAGGCAGTTAGATTTTATAAGTTGAGCTTTTTATGTTTTCATGGGAATAAATAGACACACTTTAAATATCTGAACACCTTTTTAAAATGTGTGGCCTAAAAATATGGAAATAAATCTGTTTTTTGCTGAAAATCTACTTTAGCGTAAGCAAATGTAAGTGGGATTTTTTGTTTCTCCTGAGGACTTTACATTTTAACCTTTTAAAGCTTTACAACTTGGATTTACCAACTTATTAACTGCACAAACTTTACTTTTAGTCAGAGAACACTCTGTTTGAAGACATAACCATTAACTTCCCAGAAAAAATGATGTGCTTTCTATACAGTTCAAGCTTATCAAATATTACACAACAGGGCTAGAAATCCTGCATAATAATATTGTAAATATTACAATGTCAGGTCATTTTAAGGGACTCAAAACTATTTAAAATAATACAGCTTCTATAAATTGGGAAGAAATAGTTCAACATAAGATTAAGACAGGATAACAACAATAACTTGATGGACAAGAAAATATTATGCAGTAGGTGTATAACAGCATGTTCTGTTGTATTTCATATGTCTGTGTACCTGCTGGAGAGTTTTATATTTGAAGTGTGTATCTGGAACTAATGTAGGTTAGCAGTGAGGAAACCGACACTTCACTGCATCTCTTGGGCACTGAATGGGGACATTGCTGGTCAGGAGCCAATCCTGATTTAGCATCTCTACTATAAATATGAGCCTCTCTGAATGAGGTGACACTGGCTTTCTGCCCGCATACTACAGAACTCTGATACCTGCTATGGCACAGTGTATGTTGCTGCCCTGCAGGGCCAAAACTACGATGCCTCTAGCATCATATTTCTCTGATTAGTATCCTCCCTCTGCCCATAAAATTTTATTATGTAATGGTGTTTTTTTTTCTCAATCCTGATCTGGTGCAACTCTTTCAAAATGGATTTGACTTTGTAGTTTTGTATGGCAAAGTCATTCATGATCTGTCCAGTACATTGGTCTGGAAATGTTTTAACAACAATCTTTAAATTTAGTTCAGGATGTAGTGTAATAACGGTGGTGATTTTATTCAATACATATATCATCAAATATACTGCAAAACTAATGATATTCTAGTGAACCTCAGTTCTACGTTTTTATTATATGCTAGCATATAATAAAATTCATGTATTTTTTAAATCTCTAAAATCATAGAAGCAGTCATATAAAGTCCGTTTTATTGCAGAATGTATTTGTGATCAACAATTATGTGACACTGCCTTGTAGACTTCTAATGCGAATAAGTTCTCTGCCTTTCTGCTGCAGTGCGAACTGTGTTGTGTGCTCTGGACAGAGCTGTTGCAATAATATGCTGAAGATTCATAGACATTCTTGCCCTCAGACACGATCCCCTGACCACACACATGCAAAACGTAAAGAAAAAGATGTATCTGGCCCTGGGTAACATAAACTGTGTGTGACCACAGACTTCGTCACCCAGTTGCCCTATACTGAACTCCCTTGTTCAGCACCTTAAATGGCAAAAGGGTGCACCTCAGAGTTTATGCACAGTAGGCTTTTGTTTACGTAAACTGAGAGATTTTCACTCCAACCTCTGTATTGGAGCAAGTAGAAATGGCAAAAGATGTCACCACAGCCTCTAGTTGACAGATGATTTATCTTTATTATATTCACTGTGGCTCTGTATGATGTTGGACCGTAGTCAATATTTGCCCTCATAATGGGTTCGTTTTCTTTCGCCTGCTCTGTGTCTTGTTCCCTCTCTCTTCTGACAGGCTTCTGTCTCAGAATAATCTTGCAAGATTAAGCAGGGCAGAGATGTAAAACCAAAAGCACAGATTCACTTGATGAGCTTACAGAAACTTTGCTCGTCCACTTACTTTCAATTTGTTCTGATTAGCGGCCAGCGCCAACCTAAGCGGCTACACAGGCTTTATCACTCTCTTCTCTATTGCTTATTTCATTTCACTTTCTTCGCTGATTTAATAATCGCCAAATAACAATTTAATGTATATTTGCAGAAGGGCATTAGTGGAGCTGCTCAGTGACGGCAGACGACTGTAGTTGTCTACTTGTCGAGGAGTGTGGTGGTGCTGTGAGGTCTTAGATGTGCATTTGTGAAAATTTTGAATGTCAAATTAGGTTTCAGCTGTTCCTTGGATACATACATGTAAAGAAGTTTTCACTTTGCTGTTCAGTATATTTAGTGAAACCTACATCTACAGATTTTTTTTTTTGCAGCTTTTCTGGCAGCACAACAAACTGAACACAACGTCGTAAGGTTCAGCTTGGTTTCTCTCCACCAACCTCTGTAACAGAAAAGCTGTGCATTTAGCTGTTCACTGGTTTGTTGCTGCCTTTGTCTCTGCTGTTCAGTGCTGGGCAGGTAGCTCACAATAGGCTTATCGGAGCTTTACAGTGTATTTTCCTCTGGATTTTCATAGATCCCTAGCTGGTCTTCCTCAGATGCTTGCGATCCAAACCCTTGTGAGAATGAGGCCAAGTGCCACAGCATGGTCCAGGATTTCTACTGCGCATGTCCCGAAGGCTATGAGGGAAAAACCTGTGAACGGCTCAAAGAAAACTGCCAGACCACCCCTTGTCAAGGTGACTTGCCTGCATTGATGACATATGGAAAAGGCTGCTGTTGTGTGTCAAATATGAATGAATTTTAAACATATTTATTTCCTCGCAGTGATTGACAGCTGCACGGTTGCTGTAGCAGCAAACGATTCATCTGGTGTGCAGCACATCTCTTCTAACGTGTGTGGTCCGCGAGGACGCTGCATCAGCCAGCCAGGGGGCAACTTCACCTGCGCCTGCGACCCTGGTTTCAGTGGCATCTACTGCCATGAGAGTATGTTCAAACTCTTAGTTTGAGATATTATTGTTAAATAACTAAATAATCTGTTTACCTATAACTGGGACTAGAGAAGTTAAACTAATTCAGTAATCTTTTTCTATAAAAGATGCTTTTAACGATTTGTTGTTTTTTTAATGAAAGAATTGTCTACATCAAACTAATCAGAAAACACTAACTAATTTCAGATGACTTTATTTGGACTAAAACATACTTGTAATCATACCAGCAAGCAATTTATTAAGTGCTTATTAACTACTTATTAATGATAAATTCAGAAGGTTAAGATTTTTTAAAATGTTTTTTAAGTCTTTTCAGTCAGTCCTGCTGAAAGTATTTTATAAATCTATATCTACCTGTCCCTTTAAAATTTCAGATATCAATGACTGCATCAACAATCCCTGTAGAAATGGAGGGACCTGCATTGATGGAGTGAACTCCTTTCAGTGCTTTTGCCCTGATGGTTGGGAGGGTCAACTCTGTGACCTCAGTGAGTCATCTGCCCCTAATATAACTCAGTGAATTTTCTTATTTATCCACTGAGGAAATGTTTGTATTAATAAAGTCATGCGTGCTGTAAAGCTTCTGTTGTTGATTTATTTGTACTAAATAAAAGACTTTGAGTACAATTCGAATCATATTATGTCTTCTTTGTTATCAGATGCCAACGAGTGTAGACACAACCCCTGTAAGAATGGCGGTCGCTGCGTCGACCTGGTGAACGACTTCTACTGCGAGTGCGCCAACAACTGGAAGGGCAAGACTTGTCATTCTCGTAAGTTATGTCAACTCTGTGTTAGTTGTTTGTGTTTATGTTCAAAGGCCCCAGCTCCACCACGTTATACATTTTTGTTTTGTCAACTGAAACACAGTTTCAACATCTTGGATCACAAGAATTTGTATCTGCTTCTAGTGTTTTGGGATTCACGTAATATCTATCTCAATGTATTTTTACTTTGTGCGCTCAGGCGAGAGCCAGTGTGACGCAACCACCTGCAGTAATGGAGGCACTTGCTATGACCATGGAGATGCTTTCCGCTGTGCATGCCCACCTGGGTGGAGAGGGAACACATGCAACACAGGTGAGGCTGCAGGATGGTGTATATCAGGATTAAATCATTGTTTAAAATATACTTTAGATACTTATTCATTCTGTTCCATTTTTCATGACAACCAAACAAAATGTATATATATTTAAGCTAACAAACCAGAATTTTACAAATGTAATGTTCTTGAACAACATCTTTGTTTTATTAAGAACAGAAATTTAGCCAGTTGTTTTTCTTAGAAAAGTGATATGTTCCACCTCTCATACCTTTGATTAATCCTCTATCCTCTAACAGCTAAGAACAGCACATGTGCCTCCAGTCCTTGTTCTAATGGTGGAACCTGTGTGGGAGGAGGAGACACCTTTACCTGCATCTGCAAAGAGGGATGGGAAGGCCCTACCTGTGACCAAAGTCAGTTTTGTCTGCATGCACTTTCACATAAGTGACATTAAAATCACCATGCTCTCAGCTAGCAGGATGTTTGAAAGTAATTAAAGTCTGCTGTGCTTTAAGTGCCACAGTGACACAAAATGATCAAAGTCTGCAAATTGTGATCATAACATTTAAAAGCTCAGAGATGTGTAGTAAGTGACAAGTGGCATGAAGACCATTACCTGCTGCCGTGCATTCATTTTTAAATTAAACCAAAACTCACAATTGGATGTTAGTTGTCAATTTAAAAGTTTATGAGCTTAGTTTTAATACAAAATGACTTGAAAATAAATAAACATTTCTGCGAAATGGGAGGACTAGTTTTAATATAAATAGTAATAAGTCGTTTTAATTTTTGTCTAGGGAATGGAAAATGACAGCTGAATAGTAATGTTTCTTTGGTTCTTCTCTTTTTACAGACACGGACGACTGCAACCCTCATCCGTGGTATGTACCATTTCCCCACTCACACACACTCCTGTGGTGCAGCCAACCTCCACCCCCACACACACCGCCAACCCCTCTTGTCTCCATCACCTGCACACTTCACACAAACCTGGTACGATGGTGGGGTGAAGGGGAGGGGAGCAGTGGAAGTTGTCGTCAAATCAAGCCTCAAAGGGGCATCTGGAGGGAGGGAGGGTTAGATAGTGAATAAGACGGTGAAAGGTGGGGAGAGAGGTTTTGTAAGGGGGGAGGGACAAGAGTTAAACCTACCCTGTGGTGAATGGAGTGCATGTCCATTCTTCCTGTGCGACCCTGGGGGGAGGCGGGGGTTGGGCTTTGAGGTGGAATGGAAGAGAGGCATGATGAGAGGAGGGAAAGGGAGGAACTGGACACGCCTATTAGCATCTGAAAGGTGGAAGCTTGTATTGATGAGTTGAATTGAGGCTTGTGACCCTCACCATCTCTACCACAGACACACAAAAACAATTCTTTGTGGAGGCTTTAGAGGGTGTGGCTCTTGTACGGCCTTATCTAATAATTTTTTTTAACCTTTTTTCTTTCCCAGTTATAATGGTGGTATCTGCGTGGATGGAGTTAACTGGTTTCGGTGTGAGTGCGCCCCCGGTTTTGCTGGACCAGACTGCCGAATCAGTGAGTTGTGATGTTACTAAATCATAAAATGAGCTTTTGTTCATGCAGTTCACATATGTAACATGGATCAACTAAAACATTTTTAATCAACAACCGTATGTGATCATTCACCTCATTGTTGATTGACCAAACCCAAATGTAGCCATGGCAACAAAGCATAATTAACAGCGTTGGTATACAACAAGGGGGGACAAGAAGGAGAGACAAGAAGGAGATGGACACATTGACACCTAAATGCAGGACCACGACGCCACCCTCTCCCTTTTTCTTGGTCCTTTAACGCCTCAGGGGTTAGAGGTCATCCCTCCTCCATACTCGCACAATCACACAAACACACATAGAAGACAAATTGCCCAGTGACCCTGAAATACTTCTCTTCTCCTCCTTTGTTTTGGATGGATAGCATTCACCTTTTCTATCAGGGAGTTTTCGCCCAGACTGGGTTCATGTGAAATCTGGATGCCAGTGGACGAGGTTCTCAGTGATTTTTATTTATTTATTTATTTATTTATTTTTTTTTTTTTTGGGTGTGAGACGCAGTTGATTTGCGACAGAAAGGCTCTGCACTGTTTACACATTGGTGACTGTATGAACATTGAAGTTATGGTGTATAATTTGCAATACCTGTTTAATGTATAAAAGGACTGATTTTAAAGTATTTCGCTGATGTTTTTTATCTTGACTGTCTAGCTGTTCTTTCTTGAATAATTAAAATATGGGGAGTCATAGATTTACACAGTTGAGTTTCAGCTCTTTATTGCTCTAGTAGACTATTTAAAATATAATGCGGCCAATAAGAAGGGATTACAAGGAACCTCCTGTATTGAGACGTATTAGCTGTGCTGCACTTTTAAATAAAACCCTGAATATTTCACAAGTAAATGTGACAAAATGTGCTCTGCCACTTTCTAATGCATCCGTGTCTTTACTCTGCAATAATGTGCCAGTAAATTTTTGGGATCCATTGCCTGTTTCTCAAAATAAATTTGATGTTCTCTTTTCTTCATAGATATAAATGAGTGTCAGTCTTCGCCATGTTCCTATGGTGCCACCTGCGTGGATGAGATCAATGGTTTCCGATGTATCTGTCCACTTGGTAGAACAGGAGTCCGATGCCAAGAGTGTAAATACATTTTCTCTGTCCTACACATTTAAACCACACTTGGTGATTTAAAAAAATTTTTTTTTTTTATTATAACATGTCCTGATAAAACACTTCAACATGTTGCTTTCTGTCTTTGTGCAGTCATAGGTGTTGGAAGGGCTTGCCACTACGCTGGTTTGCAGTTTCCACATGGCAGCCGCTGGGAGGAAGAGTGTAATAATTGCCATTGCATGAACGGCAAAGTAGAGTGCACGAAGGTAAAAATGTAACTTTATTCTGTGATGATACAGAAACTAAACTTAAGGTTGATTACTGGACACACTGTATCACATCACAGTATAAATGTGTTGGGTTACATGTAGCTGAATATTCTTACCTTGTGGCACCAGGTTGTGTGTGGTCGCCGCCCCTGCCGGCTCAGTTCACCGGGTCAGGACCAGAGACAGCAGTCCTGCCCAGCTGGACGGGAATGTCTGGAGCACAACTACATGACATGCTTCTCCCCCCCTTGCCATGAGTGGGGGGTTTGCTCCTTGGCTGGATCTTCACCTTCTCAAGCAACCACCAAATGCCAGCCAAACAGTGGGCATCTGGACAACAGCTGTGGCCGCATAACCCTCGTTTTCAACAGAGACAAAGTACCACTAGTGAGTCACCTCTTCACATTTTGTTTTTTTTACCTCAGACATTTTTAGGTTGTGTTGTGCTGTTGCTTATTAATATATGTATGTACATATGTGCATATGCAGGGAACAACAGTGGAGAACATCTGCTATGAGTTGCGGTATCTCCCTGACACCCGAAGTTTGGCAAAAGACCACACGCTTCTCCTGCTCTGTGACCAGTCTCATTCAAATCAGGATGCCATTGAAGTCGCTATCGTAAGTCAAGGATCCAAATTTTATTTTTCTCAAATGAGTACACCATTCTGTTCTCGCATACAGTGTCCAAGGTACTATATCACGAGAACTAAGAACAGTGTTACAATCACATTATTGTTAATTGTTGAGTGAACCCATTCTGACTCCTGTTAAGTTTTAGATGGGACAATTAATACTACTTTCATGTCTGGTCACTAAATACAGAGCTAAAGTTGTATAGCTCAGTATAAAAGCTGGAAACAACTGAAGGCAACTAGTATAGTATCAGCAAGAAAACAGAATAGAATAGAATACTTTATTGTCATTGTACAGTGTACAATGAAATTGGTATAGCTGCATGTGACAGTGCAACTTTTAAAGTGCATTTATCAAAGGTAACAGACATACAAAAAGTGCTACAAGGCAAAGACCAATAATTAAAAAACCTAGTGTAAAAATGATCTATGTAAAAAAGTTGCAAGAGTCTTTGCACAATGGATGTGTAATGTTCACATTTCTAACTGTTTTTGAGTACTTGTGATGCTCCTTCCAGAAGACAGTACAGGAGAGGCAGCTGGAGTCAACAAGCGAGAAAACGGCTAGCTTACATCTAGTTTGTTTAGTTCATCACAAAAAGAAATGTGAAAGTTTCACCATAGAACCACAACTTTATGTTGAATTTCAGCACACATAAAAGATCAGCATTTCATATATGACCATGGGTAGGCCTAACTTCAGAGAGACCCTATATGCTAAGCTAAACTAATAACTTTTTAGCTGTAGCATACTTAACACGTCTGTTGACGATGATGTTATGATACAACTCGCCCTGCGATGGACTGGCAACCTGTCCAGGGTGTACCCGACTCTCGCCCGTATGATAAAGGGATAGACTCCAGCTTACCCGCACCCCTATGGGGACGAAGTGGTTCAGAAAATGGATGGATGGATGATACAACTTAATGTTTGTTTTCTCATCACTTCCCTGTTCTCTGCTTTGGTTCTCAGTCTTTCCAGCCAGAAGATCTACAAGACCACAGTCTGATCCAGGAGGCAGCCAGCTCCATAGTGGGCACCCTGTCCAAACGACACAACAGCACCGTAATGCTGGCAGTCATAGAGGTCAAAGTGGAAACGCAGGTCACACCCCCATCAGTGGGTGAGTAGTTATTTTAACAGAGGTGTCCCACAAGGGTTTGTTATGGGGCCCATTTAATTTCCAAGTCACTTATTTGTCTGTAATTGTTGTTAATTTCCTTTCATGTACATCCTTATTTCGACAGATTACCTGGTGCCTCTACTGTGTGTGCTTTTCTGTTTGCTCTGCCTCTTTTGCATCATTGTATGTGTTTGGTGGACACGCAAACGAAGAAAAGAGCGTGAGAGGAACGTACGATCACCCGCAGACAACAGTGTGAACAACCAATGGGAGCCCCTCCGGCTCGTCGTGGGACGTCAGCAGCAGCAGCAGCAGCAGTTGAAAGAGAGCAACAGGGAGGCAGAGCAGGAGCGCAAAAAGCTCATGGGCCCCTCCTTTCGGACGTGTGATGAAGGGGAGGAGGAGGAGGAGGAGGAGATGGAAGGCGAGCTTGAGCTAGAAGAAGTGTGTGGTGGAGCAGGGGCGGCAGAGCATCCAGTTTATAAGTACTCTAAGACTGCAGAGCAGTCCAGTGGGGGAATGATCTGTACCCTGCACAGCTCCAGTTCTCCCCTCAAAACACACCACCGGACCCCAGGCTATAGTCCCAAAGACAACCGCTGGAAAAATGTCAGTGCTGTCTTTACTGGTCAAAAAGATCTCAGAGACCATTGTGTATAAGAAACTTAAACAAAAGACTGCTGCAAGCTGCAAGGCGCCAGCTCTTCTAATTTTCAGATTACTTTTGGAAAGAAAAAGGCTTTTTTAATAAGCCAGCGTTCGCTTTGTTTTCATGTTTTTGTCACTGTCACCTGAAATGATTTGGATTCAGGAGGCTCAGCACAGTGAACATCCTTTTTTCACTTCTGTTCACTTATTTTTCTTTTAATTATGTACAGAAGAAGCTGAAATGTAATTCAGGAGGCAAATATAAGCTCTCTGCAATTTTTGTTTATGGAATTGTACCATTTAAGAAACAATGAGTCATCAAAAAGGAGAAAACAACCTGTATAAAGATTTTCTGTTTGTTTACAGATGATTATGATTTAGTTTAACTGTCAGCGGGCTCCTGTTCAGTGTCCGTATGGGAGCAGATATACATTAAAGGAAGAGTAAAGGAAGGGTTTGGGGGCTAATGGACTGCTGCAACCACAGTAATAAAGGAACCCCTCCCTTTGCTCAGTCACTTTCCAACTTTGCCAGCCTTACCAAAACACTTGGCCTGGAGGGGAGAGGGGACAGAAACCCCAGTGCCTACTATGTGGCCTTCCATTTTTTTTTTCTCCTATCTCTCAGTTGTTTTGGCTGAAAGCTCTGTTTGAGGATTTTCTGCAGTATTTGAGTTGGTAGCAAGTGCCTTTCTAAGAGCCGTGTCGGGGCTCCAAGTTGCGCTGCCCAGTTTGACCTCTGTGTTCTCAAATCTCAAAGGGATATAAGTGTACATTTAGAGAGTTAAATTTCACAGCAACGCTATTCAAGGTATTTGATCAAAACAGAAATGAATACCCTGTACATATGTGTAAATACTAAAGGAGTCGCTGTGTATATTTGAAAT
>OMLM01001510.1:11735-34140 GCA_900302695.1 Helostoma temminkii
TTAAAAACAAGTCACACATTTTTATTATTATTATTATTGTTATTGTTATTATGATTAATATTATTTTTATTTTTTTTACAACACCATTCCTTTTATTTATGCCAGTCAAATTAGGCAGGTTTTATAACACTTCATATCCAGAGTCCCACAGTTAAGGATATTTACAATGAGGTACCACCTATGAAGGAATTTCTGAAGGGTTTACAAATGGTTTGTCACAGGGAAGCAGTTTCTGCTCTTGTGATTTACTGTCATTACTTATAAGTCATCACTTAGTTAATCAGTGATGCTTTTAAAATACAAAACTATGCCCTTACCACTGAATAATTATCAGGCAGAAATATTGCACCTCATAAAAATCATTCACTGAGGTTAATCACATCAACAGTAGTTTGACAGCTAAAGGCAGTAGATTGTTCTGTTCAGTATTAACATTTTATGTTGAGGGAAAACTTAGAGGATCAGGAAGATGTACATTTTCATTTTTCTTGATATTTGTTAATATGGTGTTTTGTAGAACGGAGCAGAATTAGTTTTAATGTGGTCATATCTAAAGGGGAGTTGTTGTAAGTGACGTTGCGGCAGGTGCCTCACCATTGGCAGCTAATGGAAAAGGCTCGTTGTGACACTGGAAACTAGAGTGTAGTCTGAAGTTACTCTAACATTTAGTTTTTGCCTTGAGAGAGAGCATAGGTCGTCATCTTCTATATGATCTGAACCTTTTACACTCTAGTCATATTTAATTAATTTTATTTTATTTAGTTTTAATTTACTCTCTATTGAAAGTGTCACTGATTTATTGTTTTTCTTCCTGAATCTGGATTTGCTTATACTAATTTGCAGTAGCTTTTGGCAGGCAGTGTTGAAAATCTGCCAACATAATAGCCTTAAAACACTTTCAAACCATTTCTAAACCCATCACAAACCCTTTTGTTTCCGGTGCCTTAATGTAATGTTTAATGCATTATTTGTGTAATCAGTGATCATCTTTTTATGTTGTTGGTTTGGTTTCACTATTAAGAAAAATAACTCTTTAAACATCATTGTGTGGTGTATTGTGGCGTGTTTATCCGCCTGATTAAAGTGCTTTCCTTTGTCTCAGTTTGCTGTTAGGGAGATTTCTGGAATAAAACACTCATAATAGTCCATCATGAGTCCTCAAGTCTCATGAATGTGGATATCAGTAGGTCAAATGTGGATATCATGCATTAGCTTCATGTCTGGTTTAAAGGCTTTAATGAAGGGAACAATACTTGCAGGTGCAGAATCTTTTGCTACCGTGCAGATGTGTTTTGTTTTGTTTTTTTCTTAAGTTACCAACTCAATTCAAAATGACAAAGTTTCGCCCTTTTTCATATCATGTCATTGTCTCTAAACACCAACATATTTTCTGTAAATGGGACACAGCAAAATAAAGAATTAAAGATGCATCACTGCCGGTGTTAAAAGCTGAATATGAATATATTGTATACAGTCTACAAGGGACATAGGTTAATTTTGTACAAAGCAAAAAGGTTTCCATTCTTTAAGTGGTTGTTTCATTGTTCTAAATAACCATCTCAGTTATTTATTAAAGCGGTTTTGACACATCTCGATCGTGCTTGTAATACTTGGTTTGTAGTAGACAAATAATTAAGTAATTTACTTTGCTAAAAAGCCAATTTAGTGTAAGCATCAAGCAGCTGGAAGCTGGTGAGGTGTATTTTCTTTTACTTTTAAATAAGAAATTTTAAATAAAACAAAAATTTGAATAGCTCTGCTTTTTTTTTTTTTCCCCCAGCTTGCTTCTTTTGGTTTAATAGTGCTAAACTTAATCTCCGTGTTCCCCATTTTAACGTATCTCTCTGCTCCTCCAGATGTTGCCATCTGGAGGTTTTTACATACATTTTACATAGGGAACTTTCCTCATTATAATCATAGAAAGTAAATAGATAATTGGTGAAGTAGCCCTTTAATCATATGGCATCCGTCAGCAACCTCCTCAGATGTTGTGAAATCACGTCATGCACGGTTCATTCTAGACCTTGGATTGAAATTTTAAATTTGGGTTCACTTAGAAATTTCCATTTTTATTTTTTTGTTATTGAAAAAAAATGCAGAGCTTCATCTTCAGCAATTGTGTGTTGTTTGCCAGTTCAGGTTTATCCATGTAAAAGACTAATTTATCATTAGAAAACAATTTTGCAATTATGTTGGCACACCTGAAAAACTGGTTTTCACAGAAAACAAGCGAATGTCTAAGTGACTCCAAAAATTTAAACAATAGCTTAATAAGCCTTAGTCTTTCAGTCTTACGTTTTGCTTTTACAACCTCCGGTGTTTCTCTTGTGATTCTTCCCATCAACTTCTGAAAAGAGACTCATTGTACCTATTCTACTTACTCTGAACATGACACCACACCATTTTCACACTCTTCATTTTTACTTTAAATGGAAAATTTTTTAAAGGTTCACTTCTAGTTCATCTGAATGTATACATGTAGGCCGTGTCCCTGTTCAGTTTTGTATTGCACGTCCTTGTGGATGTGTACTCTCAGTACTTTCAACAGATTAAAAACATGATTGTATGAGGAAAAAGAAAGCTACAGATCCGATAATCTGGAGTGTGAATACAGTCTTAGAAGCTTAATGGTCTCTGAAGTGTCAAAAACAGCATATGGTCTTAATTTGTCTTTTGACTGTGGCTGAGGTTTTGAAATGCCACTTTTCAATCCAAAAAGAAAAGGCCATTCACTTCCACTGTGTAATGCAAAGGAAAATATGTGCAAATAAATTTAAACCTACCTGCAATAATGCATACCATTGCATTAGGGGGACAAAAACGAGCAGTTATGTAAATTTAGCTCTGCTCAGCTTAATAGATCTTTTGTTGTTTGTTTTGTCATTAAAATGGCCTTACGTGTTTATGCATCAGATCATCACCTCTACACTTAATTTCAACCTCTGTGTGTTGCCATTTGCACAACAACAATCTTCTTAAACCCTGCAGCACTTGCCCTTGCCCTCGTCTGTGTGGGTTGATTGATCGATCCAACAACCTCACCAGCCTCCTCGCCATCCTGCCATCACTCCCACCACACCAATAGAACCTCATCTCCTGTTCTGGGCCGATCCAGCCTCCACCAATGGGAGGCTGGCGTGATCATGCTGGCCAAATAAAGATGTGAATGTTTCATGAGTAATGTCATGATGCTGGGCAGAGTGGCGATGGTGGGGTGGGACAGTTTTCCTCCCGACTCCCATGGGTGCCCCTGGCTGGCGCTAATTGGACCTTCCCTTGTCGGAAAGGCCAGATCGACTTACACAGCTTTGTGGAAATGGTGGAGTCATGAGAGGACGGGAGAAGAGCGCTAACTGTAAAATCATTTAAAGACAGGATTGGTCAGTCTGAGTTTCATTTGATACCATAAAGAGATATGGTGGATACGAAATACTTTGAGATTGTAATGTTTATTGTTTCTGCAGAAATACTTCATGCATGAATGTGTTTTTGCTTACTGTATCTGTATCTGTACACAATGGAAGCTCAGTTTTTAACTATTAGCAGCCATAATAGTGAGTGTTTGGTCTGTACTTAACATGTAAGTTGCTGTACGAATAACTAAAAAGACAGAGGCCCAGTGGCCTGAGAGTTCAGGGGTAGAGCCTCTGTATGAAGTGTTAATATTTCTTGTTTGAAACACACAGAGTTCTGTTGAGGGAAAAGATAAATGAAATCAAACATGAATGAAAAAATGATCACAAAAAAAATTTTAAAAATCACCAAAAAGAGACACATAATGATAAAATATAGATGCAAATCACCACAGAGACAAAACAGTCACCAAAAAAGGCAAACATAAATGACAAAAAAAGAGACAAAATATATATATACCTTTATTGACCAAAACAAGAAAGAAAAATCCAGTTACATGACAGTGTCATCACAAAGAGATGTAATTTTTCATCTCTTTTTCAAATGTACTATTTAGCCAATATTTATTTATTTATTTATTTTCAATGCTACAGCATCAAATTCCAGACAACGGTGCATTTTGTGGCAGCTGTTTGAGGAAGGCTTGCTCCAGTTTGCACATGACAGTAATCCCATGCACAAAGACACACAGGAAAAGGTTTTCCCAGTGTGGTATGGCATAATTTCACTGGCGTGTACAGACATCAACCTTATTCAACACCTTTTTGGAACAGCTACTGCAAGCCAGACCAGCACCATCACCCAGCACCAGTAACTGCTACCTCAAATGCTCGTGTGACTGATTGGTAGCAGATCTTTGCTAACAGCCTTCAAAATCTCATGGAAAACCTCAAACCTGCAGAGTAAAGGGTGTTGCAAACTGAAGTCAATCAAATTGTATTAAGTAAATAACGATCAAACGAGTACAATGTCAAAGCTTCAGCTTTGTCCTTATATTCACATACATTTGTCCATGTAGTGCATTATTTTCATGTCCTGAAATGCATGCAGCTGTGTGCAGTTAAGGATCTGTGAGAAACTGTTATAAAGATATTTCATCGAGCTTAACAACAGGAGGAAAAGTCAAAGTATTTCCCAGAAGATCCCCTTGCTTCTGTGTTCAATGATAATTAATAACAGTGGTTAGGATGAAATGCAATGTGAATATTTTAGCTTTATAGAGCTTAGATGTTCTGCTTACTTTCACATGGGTTTCCCCTAGCGACTGCAGTTTCTTTCACCTCTGCAAAAACACTGAATAAGAAAACTGGAAATTGTTTGTAGTTATTATTTTTACAGTATATAACTCAGAAAAGGGGTGTTACTTAAACGACACACAGTAATGTTTACCCCTGCAATTTGAATAAGGTAAAACTAAGTTCATATTTTCGTTTTGCAGTGTCTTTACTTTCTTTACTATGTTTAATCAAGGTGAAAATATGTGCTCATTAGCATTTCTTGATGAGGTGTAGTGTGATGCCAAGATGCATTTGTGCCTGTCAGCATCAGTACACCACCAACAGATCCAAGACTGCATCAGTCAACTGACACCAGATTCCAAAAGTGGCTTTATACAGCAGCCAAGGGCATCGGTACGCTACACTTGTAAACACGTAGTACTACTACGCTGAGCTTCAAATGGCCAAAAACAATCACAAGGAAAGTACGAAATAAAAAATAAGGCCAAGACTGCTTCATTTATTTTTACTGTATAAAACCAGAGTAGGTTGCAAGCTTTTTATACCCACATGCACTTTACTGTCTGACTGCAGTCGTCTGACCGGCTGTGAGATGGTATTTTGTGTGTGCTCTGCTCTGCTCCCTGTTGCTGCTCTGTACATCTGTTGACGCAGGTCTTTGGGACCATCTGACAGCAGAGGCAGCTGGGTGACAGGATTTTAGGCTAAGCCCTACACACACACACACACACACACACACACACACAAACATAAAGTCTACACATTCATGCACACACCAAACATGAGACATGAAGTTGGCACGTGCTAGTGGACAGCGGGTTTGCAGCTGGCACTGTGGGCTGACTGAGGCAGGGAAACAAGCCACAGAGTACCGACTGTGTCTGCGTGTGTTCGTGCACTGTTGGCTGGCACTGCAGGTCTGCCTTGCCACTGCAGTAACCCCCACACATATCCTCTGCACCAGAAGGGTAAGGGGTGGGTATGTGGTGGGGGGACTCAGTCATCAGAGGGGAGGGAAAAGTCACGGTGGGCAGACTGCAACAGGAAGCAGTGGCACAGAAGCTTTTCTGTGCCAACTGTTTAAGTGTGTATGTGTATGTCTATATTGCCTTAAGATGCAATTTAAAGGATTTGTGTGGGTAAACATGATAGTTACACTAAGAGAAGTAACTGGATACTGAAAGGTATATTGAATTTAAACTTAAGTTAAAGCACATTATGTTATATTACAATCAGTTGTGATGACAACAATTTGAGGCTCAAA
This sequence comes from Helostoma temminkii, assembly GCA_900302695.1. Classification (NCBI taxonomy): domain Eukaryota; kingdom Metazoa; phylum Chordata; class Actinopteri; order Anabantiformes; family Helostomatidae; genus Helostoma; species Helostoma temminkii. The sequence continues at coordinate 17,652 of OMLM01001510.1, forward strand.
GGTGAATATTTCATTTCTACTGTAGCTGCATGGAAAATGTCCAGTTCAATTGAATATTTATGATGGTGTATTTTGGCCCAAATATTTGTTACATAGATAATACTAAAGTTTTCGTGTAATATATTTTGGTTAATTAATTGGCTAATGCAGTTTGAGTAGCAATGTGCAAAAAGCTGCTGCATACGCATTCGGTTGATTAAGTATCTATTAGTAAAACTATGTTTACTTAATTTTCTGCCTTTTGTTTTTTTGGGTGAGCTACGCCAGTCATTAGGTGCCATTTTTATTAAATATAATTCATTTCAATTTGCTTGATGAGACTGCTGTGTCCCTAAATATACTTACAACTCTGCTAGTGTTTAGGAGAGATTACAAAACATGTCTGCTGTGTTTTTAGAGCAACTATACCAAAGAATAACAATTAATTTGACAGTGACATATTGGTTTTGAACAAACATCACATTTGAATGGACTGAACTTTACCCCTCTTAGCTCTGACTCGGAGATCACAGCCATGGAAGTTATTCAAAACACACATGTTGGATTTTGCAGGGCAGAGGAAAAGGTCAAGAGGCAAAGAGGAGGGGTAAACAAACTGTGAATTTGCATCTATTTCTCTACATCAGCTGGCATCCCTGGTCCACACATACACACACTATTCATGCAGTGGCATGATGCCAGTATATGTACACTCGTTGGTTGTTTAGATATTTCTGGTGAGAACATGGCCTATAGCAGCAGGTGGTGGACAAAAAAGCACTTGTCTATATATTCTGAATATGTATATAATACACACATGCTGTAAATAGTTTTTTTTCTACATGAATGAAGAGATGGAAAAATTGAGTTCTTTTCTGAGATTTTGTCATGCAGTTTTTCTTCCTATGTTTATGCCCACATATTCCATGCATGTCTGTTTATACATGCTCAAATGACAGTGTGCAGTGCAACCCAACACCCTGTACAGTGATATGCAAGGTCAATTTGCACCTCTCAGCCTGAGGGACACTGAGGAGTGTAAACTACCCCGGGGAATACTGTGAAGCAACTTACAGTAAGTACAGCACAACAATATTAAAAGCTACTGAATATGCGCAGAGTTAGAAAAGTATAGTAGACAGGAGTTTTTTTAAATCTGGTGTCTAAGAAAGGAGCAGGTACCAACATGTGTGTTTCTAGCAGGCACATACTGTCAGTAGCCACTTTATTTGGTACACCTGTACAGTCAAATGCACTCCAAAGCTACAGCTCAGGCATAATTTTTGCAAAGACAATAATGTTGAGTTTTGACATGCAGACTTCTGCAGTATTTCCACCTGACACTAGTTTATACCCCATTACATCTCAGAGAGAGAAATATTGTACTCTTTACTTTACTACAATCACTCTAGTCCTTTATCACTTTTCAAAGATTTTACATAAAAATGTCTAACAATCTCATAAAATAGAACACAGTGTTAAAGATTAATCCAGTGGTTCATATGCATTCTGTGCATAGTTCAGAAGTATGAGTTGAAACAGCTCAGGTGGTTCCTTTGAAAAGGTTTTTCAAGTCCCAGAGGTATGGATTAGTTCAAGCTAGTTCCATCATAAACAGCTACAACAGTAAAAGTTGTTGCTAGAGCCTCATCTGAGCAAGCCCACGTCCTTTTACAAAATATCTATAGGTTCATACAAGTAATTTATAGACTTTCTTTCAGCACACCATCAGCTATTTCATTATGGTTTCTACAGTATTGTCATACCACATTATAAACAACTGAAAGACCAGGAGTCAAAGTAAAATGGATTTTTCCTACTTTTTCAATGTCCCACAGCCAACTATTTGCAAATGTTTAATGTTTAAAAAATATATTTAAATATGGCTGACTAAGTGTTCATACAGTCTGGCACAGCGCAGAATGATGTGCACTTTATTTTGTTACTTGATTGAAAGTGTTGTAACTATAACTAGGCTTCCTCTTTCCATAACGCAGTTTCAGATTGCATTTCTGTGCAGTGATGAACTTTGTGAAGTTTCAAGGGATTTCTAAAGTACTCCATATTCCTCCATCATGGTAGCCTGATAGTTTTACATGCAGTTTTATTCAAAGGCTTGAAAGTTACCCACATTCAACAGTGGCTCCCACTCTTGGCCTTTATGCATTGAGATTTCCTTCTATCTAATCTAAGGCTTTTCAGAATACTATGTGGTGGTGAAAGACGTAAATTCTTTGAAACCTTACGTCAGTTCTTTTTTCAAGTAATCTGGCACAAAGTAATGAGTCACCACCCATCTTTGCCGGTAATGACTGACTATTTGGCAGATGTTCTTTTTATACACAAGTGTGGGCCATCATCAAATTCTAAATTTGCTTATATGTATAAAATAAAATTAAGTTGGTCAGTGAAAACACTAAAAGTCTTTGTCAGATAAATGAATGTTCAAGGGAAATGAAAAATCATAGATTTGGGTTGTCCCAACCTTTGTGGAAATGGGATTAGGGTTTTGTGAATTTGTTCCATCTTGTTTTGCATTTAACATGTATGATGGTGGAAGGTTGTCAGCAGCAGCACTGAGAGAGTAAAGGCCAGCAACCTGATTTGGAATCAGAAACATAGTTATTGGCTTTTACATGCAAGACATCGGTAATGCGATGCAACAATGGTTGTATTATCTTATATATATATATATAAGACAGGGAGACATGGAAGCCAAGTGTTTAATGCTGATGTATTCTCATCTCTTTTTTCATAATTCTTATTAATGACTATTAAAAGAAAAAGAAAAAACAAAACAAAACAAAACAAAACAAAAAGAATAAATATGAAATGGATGTATATTGGATGTAAACACATAGATCTACTGGCTTCATACTTTACATTACAGTATATCAGATGACGTAATCAGGGTGGCATAATGGTTTTGTCCACCTGTCATGATATTTTAGATGTAGCTCAAATTTTCTCTTTAATGATTTCTTGTCCGTTTTGCTTAAAGCCAAAAGGTCAAAGGCCAAAAAAAAAGGTGCATCTGCTCTTAAAGATCATGTGATTCGAGCCACAGTTTTAATGGACCTTGTGGTGAGGTTGTTTCCAAGGTCAACTTTAAACCTCAACTGCTGAACCAGCAGATCAGTTCTTTATGTTACTCAAATAATACTTAATGTTTGCAGACTGCATCTCTTAGCAATGATGGTGCCACCATTCATAGGAGCATGAATGTTGGTGTGGGTTAGGTTTTGATAATGAAAAAGTGTAACAAAGAAAACACTTTACAGTACATTTAAGCCATTTAAATGATCTTCTTTATAGAGGCACTCCTTCGTGTGACTCAGCCTTGACTCACCTGCTTCATAATGACTAAGGAAATGATGAATGAGTGATTTTGTAATATCACACATTCCTGGGTTGGTTTGGGCATGTCACAGAAAAATGTTGCCTTGAGCCATGTAAAGTATAGGTGAACCAGGCAGTGTATTAGAGGGAGAAAGTAGTAACAACTCATTTCTGTTAACATGTTAAACACAGTAGAACTCACTCCTGCAACTTACATTTACAGTTACGGAGCTGTTATGCCACTAAATGGAGGCATTAAAATACATTTGAACTAACACCTTTGTGCATACCTTTACAGTTTCATGCAATCATTACAGGCTAATTTACCCAGGAAACATTTTTTGGTTTTTGACGTGTGTTACTCTGCATCATGGAACATGTAGAATTTCATTCACATGCATCAATTCACACTGAACACGCACAAGATGCATGACACTTTGGACCACCAGTGTCTTTAGGATGGACTACCTAGTAAAATGTTTTGAAATGTGTCTTCAGAGACACATGCTTGTACAATATATATTCACATGTTGCAGAATATTTGCTGTATTTTTCTGGAAAGATTGAACTGACTGACTCTTTCAGTTTCCACCTCCCTCTGTAGCAGGCGGGCAAACATCAATGAATCCATACAGAAAAATAAAAATGCTGTCAGTCAGCCTGGTTTTTCCAGCCACTGTCCTTTAATCTGTAAATTTTAGGATAAGGTTTTTTTCTGATTAGAATATTTAACAGAAACTCAGGAGGCTGGAGTCGATGTTAACTGAACCATTCGAATGACATTCTCCTTACATCTTGTTTGTTGTGTGGGTTGCCAGTAATTTTCCTTGAATTATATTTTCATTAAGAAAGCAGCACTACTGCTGCTTGTAGAGGCTTGGTGCCTTGCGCAAGGTCATTTTATTGGTAGAGGAAATTTTTGAACTTCCTGCATTCCTTTTGCACAGCCTTACAGTTTAATGTTTTGTTATCCAGCACAAAGGTAGATAAGTCTAATCACCTTATTAATGTGATGAAGTTGGTAAACTAAGTACATAATGTAAAACCACTTATTATTGGAAAAGGTGATATAAGAAATATTGGTACAGGGGTTTAAAAATATGCATACACTAACAGTCAAAAGTTTGGACACACATAGGAATTGCCACATTTTTCATGAAAGCATGCAGTGTCATTGCAAAAGAGTTTTATAATGACCTTTTAAATGAATCCAATTGCATTAGCAAACATAATGTGCTATTGAAAGACAGTGCTAATATTTGCTGAATACATACATACATACATACTTGGTATGTTTATGTACAATTATCAAACTGAAAAAGCTTTTCTTTCAAAAACATATATATATATAAATATTTATATGTGTGTCCAAACTGGCAGTGTTTTTGAAAAAGTCATAAAATTACTATAGGGTTCAAAATGACAATTCAGAGCCCAAATTGACTTTAGGAGATGTTTAGTTTTGTCTCTTTAGAAGCCCACAACACAATCCTCTTTACAACATTATAAAATAGAAAAAACATCAAACTTCTCTTGGGGAGCACCATTTACTGCATACTGTATGTGGTTGCAGGCTTCTGTAGCCCTTTCCTCAATCTCTAAATGTCTCACTTTTCTGGGTTGGAAATGTGGTGAAAAAGGCTCACAGGAAAAAAATCTATTTATTAAAAAACACATTTGATCCTTAAATCAATTTTTCCAACTTGACTCTTGACGTGCCTGGCCTTCAATGGCTCTTTGGAGGTCAGGTCAGTCTATACTCAATCAATGAAATTAGTGGCTAATAGAAAGGATAATTGAAACAGGGAGAGTCCCATGTAAAGATTATTGACTGCATTCTTTAAGCCATTAATACCTTTCATTCATTACAAACTAAATTATTTGATGAAGATTATGTCAAGACATGCTTGGTTGTTGGCATGAAGCAATAAGGTGCAAAACCACAGATGGCTGTGCTGCTTGGCGAGGATTTACTTAATAAGCATGACCTTTTATTTTGCAGATGAACGTGTAGTAGATGCTGCCGTAGCCTTTAGTTTGTCTGCTGCATAAAGCTGATTTTGCTTTTTTATAGTGTAGTTTATTATGTCTGTTTTTTTAACTTGATAAATATTTCTAGCTCACTTTTCAATAATAACCAACAGACCATAACCCATATATTAAAATGGAAATTCGTGAACAAAGCCAATGGTCTTTCGTTTATGGGACACTGAAATGTGAACCTTCTCAGTGCTTAAAATTTTCAGTTATTGTTTTTTGGGATCAGGATAAAGACCTGAAATGTCGTCAGTAATGTCTGTCTGTGTTTAACTTTTAGCTTGCAAGGGTTTTTGGAGCATTTAAGCTGAAGATCCCCTTACAAAAAGTAATATACCTAAAGTTTATTTAATTAGGTATACTTAAGTATACTTCAGGTATAAAAAGTAAGCATACTTCTCTATACTTCTAGTATACTTGCTAGTATACTATTTTAATACTTGTTGGGACTAAATTTGCCCACTTTTTTGTTTACCTGATAAGTACATAAAAAGTATACTAGAAGTATACCTACTAATTTTTAGTGTAGAAGAAGTATATGGTGGTGTTCTCTCTCAGCACTACGGCTTTCTCCCACAGTCCAAATACATGCAGACTCTAAATTGCCCGTAGGAGCGACTGAGAATGGTTGTCTTTGTCTATATGTGGCCCTGCAATGGATTGGCGACCTGTCCAGGGTGTTCCCTGCCTCTCGCCCGACACAGGATAGGCTCCAGCACATCCACATCTAAGACAAACCGGGGACTAAGCGGTTCAGAAAATGGATGGAAGAAGTGTACTAATAGTATACCTAAATGTACTTGTTTTTCATAAGGGTCAGCTTGAAAAAGACACGATTCACATTATTCAATAAGTCATTTCACCCACTGAATTAACAGTCTATAATAGTATGCAAAATGTCAAAAAAAGTGAAAAATATTACAGATTCCCATAAACCAAAAGTGTTTTTAATGTTTCCCCTTCATAAATAAATCAGAATTATTTCTGATTTATATCCTTATTATGACCCATAAGTCCTCATCCTGAGCAAGCTAATTGAAATGATGAGGACTGGCAAAATGTCCACACTCAGGAGATTTTTCTTCATCTTTTTTATTCTAACACACAGACACACATAAACATCTACTAGTCTACTTAGTTATCCACTCACCCACTAACCCCACCCCTTCCTCCCAGGTCTGTCTAAGTTCCCATTACCATCTACCTAGAGAACCCAGCCACTTGAGATACTAAGAGAAGAAAAACACACTTTATTTTTGACGACATTAAAGGCAGGCAGCCTGGTCACACTGCAGATGTACGTGCTACCTTGTGTAATAGGGAAATTGGATCTAGACTTGAGAGGGGAGTGTAATGCAGTTAAAGGCATCATGAAAAGCCAGCTGTAACAGGATTTCATCCTCTGTGGAGCTCCAACTGACTGCTGCCGTGAGGCAAGTCATTAGGGAAAATCTATGTGTGGGTGTGTGTTTGGGTGTGTGCATGTTAGTGCGTATGTTTGTCTTCTTGTCTCTGCACTGATAATGTATGTAGGTTGGCATATATTCTCGAGGGTCTCAGTTTGTGAATCTGTCATGCAGTTAGAACACCTCGTATGTGGCAGAGGGTCAGACATGTCCGAACAAAAATGAGATACATTTAAGTTACAATAAATTGTTACAAAAACCTCTTAAGCATTTTTTATGACTAACTCTTGTTCTAATATTTCCTAAGTTAATTATTGAAATTAAAGGTTACATCATTGTGCAACTTCTGAAGAAGACAAAACTGTGATTGGATTCATTTTTAAAATCCAAATATAACGGATATGTTGTTAATTTATGTATTTGACACATCACAGATTTATTCTTACTGGATCTGTTGGTAAAGTGTTTTCACAGACAGTGTACCCTTGCAGCATAATACTAATCACTGGTCACATATTATGGTCATATGTACTCACTGACACCACTTGGCTGAAGTTAGAAACATTATGGTCTGGTTTAATGAAAAGTTATGTGACTTCAGGCAATATGTTTAAAGTCCCCTAACTATTTTGGATGGCCTTTTAAAACAAACTTAAGACTATATACACCTTCACTCCTATAAGACTATATAGTTTCGGTCCTTGCCACTCCCGTTGTTTTTCTGTGACTACGTATGACTCCACGCAGTCTCCTATGCAAAGCTGCCATTAGCTGTTAGCTCTCTTTGTGCAAAAGAATGCTGCCACTTTAGTCTTACAGGTCCAGTTGCTGCAGGGAGTTTTCTGTGACTTGCTCCTTGTGACTTAGTTAGTTAGTTAGTATGAAATGAGTTTGGGCCTCATTAGCTGGGTCGGCTCTGTAGGCCATAACAACAAGAATTGGGACAGAAGGTTTGTATGTAACCCAGAAACATAAAATGTACTAGAATAACTGAGAGATAGCTTGTTCTCTTTTGTTTTTGACTTAGTTTCATAGACGATGTGTAAAATATTTGTTATTGCAGGTTTAACCAAAACCACAATCTTTTCCTAACTTTAAGCAAAGTGCAGACTCTAGTGTTAAAGTTGAGTGACTTCACTGGCATTCATAAATTTTGTGCTTAATTTGATCAGTCAAAAAAAGTAAGTATTTGAACCAAATCCAGTCAACAATTACATTGATTCCACAATGTAATTTAAAAGTGGTTTAGTAGCATTAACATAAATTGTTGGTTGGTTGATTGTAGGGATGTCAGTGATTCGTTAATTAGTCAAATGTATATTAATAATTTACTTGATTTAAAAAATACTGACAATGCAGAAGACAAGGATATGTGGCTTAACTGTGTGAAAATGCATTGTAATGTTCTGTCGTTGCTGCAGTACCTGATTCGTCTTACAGGCCGTGACTCTTTCTGTTCACTGACATTACAAGTATTTGACCCCTTGCCACATTTATACACAAATGATTCAGATCATCAAACAAATTTTAATATTACACGAAGATAACTTGAGTAAATGCAAAATTCAGTTTTTAAGTGATTATTTCATTTATTTAAAAAAATCTGTCCAAACCTGCTTTTCCCTGTGTAAAAAAGTATTTGCCCCATAAACCTAATTGGTTCTTGCACCCATAGTGGCAACAACTGCAATCCAGCATTTGCTGTGCAGGAATTTTGGCTCACTCATCCTTGCAGAATAGTTTTAATTCAGCCACATTGGAGGGTTTTCAAGTATGAACAGCCTGTTTAGGGTAATGCCACAATTTTTTGGCCTTTCAGAGGTGGCCTTGCTGGTGTGTTTTAGATCATTGTCCCGCTGCATAATCCAAGTGCACTTGAGCTTGAGGTCACAAACTGGTGGCCGGACATTCTCCTTCAGGATCTTCTGGTAGAACGTAGAATTCATGGTTCCATCAATTGTGGCAAGTTGTACAGGTCCTGAAGCTGCAAAGCTGACCCAGACAATCACACTACCACAACCATGTTAGACTGTTCATATGATGTTCTTTTTATGAAATGCTGTGTTAGTTTTACACCAGATGTGCACACCATCAGTCCAAAGAATATTTGCCTAAAAGTCTAATGAAGATGTATTTTGGCCATAACGTTTTCACATAGGGTCAGGCAGGTTTGGACAACTTTTTCATAATAAATTAAATCACCATTTCAAAACTGCATTTTGTGTTTTCTTAAGCTATCTTTGTAGAAAAAAATTGTTTGATTATCTGAATAATTTAAGTGTGACAAATATGCAAACACAAAAATCACAGCACTGTGAGTGTTTGCTGGCTATCAACTAGACTTTTGTAAAACAAAAGCTTCTGTGGGAGTCGTGTTGAACACTGCAGGAGGAAGTTGTTGTCTGGCATCTCAGGCGTAATAGTTTCGAACCTATTCTTGTGGCAGTGAACGCCTTAAAGCCTTAAGATATTTCTTAAAAATTGGCACAACTTCAAAGGTCAAGGTCACTGTGACCATATAAGCTGTATCTCAGAAACACAAAGACATTTTATAGTGAAAATGATAAATAGATTATTTTTTTATAAGAAAATTGTTAAAATAACCAACAGTAGAAATAACTAGTTCATTTTATCAATAGATATAATATGATATGATACTTCAGACCAAGGTCAGTAGTTGGTCTACAGAAGCATACTAAACAAACAGAAAATATTCCTCGGTTCTTAACTGCGGTAATTTATCTTTCCACTCATCTCCATTTGTTTTTCCAGCTATGTGCTATTACTGAAACATGTTTTGCTCCATACAAGAGTGTGTTTTTGTGTGCCAAGGTGACTGTACATAAGTGTGTTTGGTGGAGAACGGTTTTAATAGCTTCTTGCCAAGGTCAGCGCCTTTGCCGTGCTATGTGTGGAATGAGTGAAGGTCTTCGCTTGCAGTGCCTTCAGCTGACTCCAGAGAGTCGCACTTATTGTGTGGCAGCTGTGGGGGAACAAAGACATTTCCACTGGAGGAACTTTGGGTTCCTGTTGATAAGGAGGGCAGCGTTGTGAGCCCAGGCTGTGTTTATATGCTTGTGTACAGTGGGGATCTGTGTAGCAGCAGAGGCTTGCACTTTCCAGACAACAAGTGGTGACTGTATAAATAGTCACCCTTGGAGAAACATCAAAGCGAGGGAGAAAATTCCTCCCAACGATCAGGACTCCCATACTTAATGAACTGTGTTTTTTGGGGGTTGTGTTTTTTAATTAACTCTAAGTTCATTCACTCATAAGTGATTTTTCCTTTTACCCATGCAATTAAAAGTCTGTTATTTACTTGTATCCCTTTTATTATTTTACACTAATACTCCACTACGTTTCTGTGACAAGCACTGTAATTTTTACCCCAGTGCATCTGTAACAATGGTCTGTCATCCATAGCGTGTAAGCCACATAGGCATTTGCTTAAAATGCCTTGACAAATCCTCGGGAAGTGATTTGATGACACTTCACAGATCTATTATTGCAAACATGCATTCCTTTTGTCTTTGCACATCTGAAGTCATGCATTAGGCTGCTAGCCAGAGTCTGCTGACGAAAGTTGTCATTGTTCCACATAAATTTAGTATTACTCATACATCAATACAAGGGGGTGAGATATAAGTTTAATTTTGAAGCAACAAGGGCTTTGTTGCCCTCCACAGGTGATTCTCTGTACAGTGTAAAGACCGAGAAGATGGTGACATCGAGAAACATTGTGATCACTAGACAACCTGCATAAACTGCATCTGTATGATTTCTGCCTCTGAGTTAAAATATTTCATACATTTTTATGCCGACAATTGTATTTGTGTAGCTTTAAAATGCACATTGACTACATGTATTCTTTCATTAACAGCCCTTTGAGTTGTTGCAAGTACCTTTACATACAACCCCATTTCTGAAAAAGTTGGGAAACTGTAATTTAATCTACATAAAAACAGAAAGCAATGATTTGCAAATCTCATATGCCTATACTTTATTCACAGCAACATAAAAAATATTTTATGTTTAAACAAGAAAATTGACCATTTTAAGAAGAAAAATATAGTAAATTTTGAAATTGATGGCAGCAACAAATCTCAAAAAGTGGTAAACTGTTCTGTGATCAGATTAGTTGAAATTTGACAATTTTTTCTCCGCATCCTCTGGACTAAGGAGGAGAGGGACCTTTAGGCTTGTTTATTAGCACTATTAGCACTGATGGTGTGGAGGTGCATATGCATCTATTAATAGATATATCCAGGTTTAAGAATAGCATATTCTCCTACCATACATCATCAGACATTTAACAGACTGTTGTTAAGAGTGGATGCTACACTGTGGTAAACAAAGCTCTGTCCCAACTTTTTTGAGACATGATGCTGCCATCAATTGTTATATTACCTATTTTTTTTTCTTGAAATGGCACATTGTCCCAGTTTAAACATGTGATATGTTGTCTTTGTTCTGTTGTGGAAAAACTATAGGTTCATGAGATTTGTAAATGAACACTGTGATTTGTGACTCTACACATAAATTACTAAAATATCAGGGTGTGTCTACTTTACACAGTGAGAACACAGATGCTGGGGAGAAATTAAATGTTTAACAGGCTATTTATTAATGCAAAGCATTATTAGGCTTAGACTGGTCGTATAAAAGAAAACCACAAGCTAATTATGCTCAGTGAAAGTTAACAAGCCCATGACTTTGTCTTTGTGATGTGGACGACGTTTGATGTCTTTTTACCTGTTAAATGTTTTGTTGTTTCATACTTGATGAATTATTATATATGTTGTAATTCCTCTTAAGATAGTAATATTTATGTTAACATGAAAATGTCAGTTTTTAGTTTTCACTCCATTAGGACAAGTATATTGTATACACACTCTCTGACATTCATACACTGTCTGCTGCATTTCCTGCCTACTTATCAGCAGATAATTGCCAGTAATGTAGCGGAGACAATGCTGTATCTAAACTGTTCATTCACTTATCCTGGTGTTGAGGCACTGGCTTTCATGTCCCAGATTCCCACGGTTGGCTATGGGACTTTCCAAGCTGGGGAGACAGTTCAGCATGGGACATTTTCAGCTAAATTAGACTAGTATTAGCCCACAAATAAAATGCTGTCACTGCCTCAGAAATATTTAGAGAACAGGTTTGGTAGTTTTGGTAAGCTGTAAGCAAGCTATATGCTGAGCAATACAGAAATTATAGACATTTTACATTTTTTTCATTAATTTACATTTTTTTCACCAAATTAAACAACTAAAACAAAGTACAGAACCAACTTTCGTAGTGTGGTTGAAGATCTGGCACTGGCAAGATGATAGAGAAAGTACTTTAAGTTGTTAAGAATTCCAGAACTGGCTTTATGCAGATTTCCACATTTAACTGTATCTAAGGTCAATAGCTACATATGTGAGATGGGTCAGTGAGGACATACATGGTCTTAACAATAATTTTGAGAGATTAACTTATTGGCAACCTGATTGGCAGGTCAAAGTGATGGTCTTTTGTCAAGTTACTATTTTACTGTCACAACTTCAGTCTGTCTGACAGCAAAAACATGCAAACAGTGATGTGATCATTGACCAACATTCCGACTGGATTAACACTGACCCACAAAATATATGATAACAGGCAGACATAGTAAGATGTGGGATAAGTTTGTGGCATTCCTAGAGACACAAGTGGTTGTGAATACATTAATTATTTGTTTTGTCTGCAAAATATAATAAAACAGTGGGGAAAAAGTGATTCCTTTGGTGGTTAATTTGATTGTGTTGTCTGTTGTCTGTTTGCATGTGTTTTGTTAAGTTGAAGCGCATGGAGCTTTCAGGGACACCGTACTTATGCTATCACGTACAAAATAACATTTTCACGTGTGCGAAGCTGGTAGCAGCAAATAATGTCACATTTCAGCTTAAAAAGTGACCAAAACAATAATTGCATGTTTCTTTTTGTTGTTGTTTGTTTTTTTTGTTTCATGTCTAATTGTTGCAGCATCCTGTGTGGCCCAAGATAATTCAAACAGCTGCTGCAGTTTCCTCTGGACTAAAAAGTGATGAGTGCCATGCTGTTGTTTCGTTACTTGCTCTATGTAATAAAGCACAAAAAAGCAGGGTGTGACGAGAAATGGACAGGACTTCAGTGACACCAAACCCACCACCTGACACCTGATAAGGAGCATGAGCGTGGCATGAACACCCAGCAGGCGTGGAGCCAAAGATACTCTCTGGCGGCACATTCATGATGAGTGCTGAGAGGTGAGAGGCATTTGTTGAAAGGATAAAGGCAGATATCTTCACATTAGGTCTATCAGAGATTTCCCGTGTGTGCCAAGTGTGTGTGAAAGAGTTAAGTTCACTATATTAATGCAAATTTAAAATTCTCTGTATTTTTCTAGTGTTTTAATTTTTGGTAGGTGATTATTATGGGATTATTCTGATTAAACTAACAAGCTATGTTTACTGTTTACACTAGAAAATCACCTTCTGAATGTGACTAAATTCACACCAAGCCTAATATTTTGTGTTGAGACCGTGTTTATATCCTCAGTAAATCCTGGGCTGATGCTTTTATAGTGTTACCAATATGCCTTTCTTCAGTGGCTGTTTTGACCCGTGCTTATTGATTTTTTTCTGCAGAAGGAGTCAATGCAGAGATGAGCACTGCTGCTGCAACAAAGAGGGTCAGTAAGTTTACTGCCAAAGGAGGGAGGGAAGGATTTCTACTGTGCACAGACACACAGGAAGCAAGATGCTAGGTTTATCTCTAACAGGGAGCTGATTTATTTTTAATAATGTTTTAGGAATATAATATCTGTGCCTTTGGATCGATGTAAATACATTGATGTAACCTCTTTGGAGTGCTTTGTGTTGGACTTACTGTAACATGCTTTATACATTTGATTTATTATTGCTCTTTTTCAAATGCAGAACATAATATTTAAAAGTCTTTTTGTCCTATGTATTAAACCTTAGGCCACTGGATCATCCCCCACTGGATACCTTTAGGTACATCCTTTTGGATACCTGGCTACATGTATTGCAACTTATAATTGAAAAGTGAGATTGTTATCTGTAAGAGAAAATATTGTGACTATTTACGGTCTGCAGCTTATAATTCATGTAATACTTGGAACTGCAGGTGTGCATGAGTGAATAACATGATGCCATGTCAGAATGAAGTGGAAATTGTACATGAATCACAGTGCTGACGATTCTTTGCTCCTCCTGTCCATATATTGAGTTACTTGCCATTGTTAGGCCTGGGCCTTTCATAATACCTCTGCCATCATACATGTGATATGTCCAATAAGAAGATTATTAACATGTTACACTTTATGCAAAGTGCTTTGCCTTATTTGTTTTGTATATGTGTTTGGCATCACACCCGGGTTTGACCAGTGTAGCTCATGCCATGGTTGTGCGGCACAAAGCACATGAATGCAGGCAGGCGGAGACTGCTGTGTAGACATAACACTAGTGTGGATAAAGAGAGTACTGTCAACATGCAGCCTTGGTACTGATGGAAGTGTAATTGTGTGTGTAAAACAGTGTGTGTGTGTGTGTGTGTGTGTGTTAAGAGGTATTACATTTCATTTATAGTAGGAGCACTTGGCTCCATGAAGATGCATGTTAGAGCTACTCAGACTTACACTGACCCCTGCTGTTGTACTACAGCTCCTACAACTTGCAGATTTTTCAGTGGCTTATTGTGGCTTGCCAGAGACCTATTTGTTTAAAAATGAGGTATCAACAAATCAGATTTAATCAGATTAAAGATTAAATAAAAATCTGTAATAGAGAAATGTGTTGAACTGCTTTTACCTCTGTGTTACATGACTTTTTCGGAATATTTTATCTCCACACCTGTGTGTATGTTTTTATCTCGTTTATTCATTGTTCTTTATAGCATGTTATTTTGTCCTTGGTTTTGTTTTTTTTTTATAATCATTTGCTCCAAACCAAATGTTACCATGTTGAAAAATGGTGAAAACTTTTCCTCGTATATTGTCAGAGCAATAATTTATTTCTTGAAGATAATTTGGTCTAAAACAAGAAAAGAAAAACATAAAGTCCTAAAATATAACATGTTGCTTCAACAATTTTCAAAGCAATTAGAACTTAGAACAATTTTAACTCTGCAGTCATTTTATTGATTCATTATTTTATGAGCCATCACACCAAGTGGACTGTTCTCAATACAGAAGCACAGTTTACATGCTAAATGATGTTTGGATGTACCACCGGGCCTAGCAATTGGTCTCAGGCCATGCTGTCATAAATTCATCGTAACCCATCAAAAGCATTGGAAAATCAGGTTGACTCAATTGTCCCATCACCGTAACACAGGACCAAATTCCAAACAGCATTTTTTACCACATATCTTGCTAACCTTTGGCCTCTCATCATTGAAATATCACAAACCTAAAAACTGGATTGAATCCATTGCACTAAATCTCGCTTCCTGAACTATTTGATTCGCTGCATTTACCACCTGCTTGTACCCAAATTCAACCCGCACTCAGTTAGATGACATGTTTGGCACAAAGACCCACCTGCTGTGAGTGCATGTACTGTATGTGCCTGATTGCACTTCACCCTCAAACTGCAGGTGCAAAAATTAGCAGAAAGCCAATTAAATTTAATTTCTGTTCAGTAAACAAGATCGAAACAATTCAGAGTTTCTTTGTTTAAAAACACAAACAAAAGCATTTTACAGCAGACACTGGTGCATCCGTCTCTTTGTAATGAAGTGACTCTCCACTTAGCTGACTGGCTAATGTTGCTGCTGGTTAACAGTTAACCTCTTTTCACACATGATTAAATGATTAGTGATAATTCCTTAAAAAACAAAGTTCACTAAAGAGGTCAGAAATACGTGACGCTGGAGTCATCAGTATTATATTGTGTTGCAGTGTCACTGACCTACTGCAGAAACTGATTTATTGCTGACCACAAAGTTGCTTTCTTTGTGCTGCAGTATAAAAGCCAGGAATGTCAGACGCTCCATTAATTACAAAGCTTTTGCATGGAGACACTGGTAATGATTAAGTAATGTTTTACATACATATACAAATACACCATACTCTTTTTTAGTTAATCTTATTTTCATGGGAACTGCTGAGTTTTGAATGATGATTTGAATGAAACATTAACTAAAACAACAAGCCACATTTCTTAAATAGAAATTCTACTTGATTAATAGTAACAATACACATTCTGCAGCAAAAATGCTAAAGCTGTATTTTTCTACAAAGTGTGACTGATACATAAGCAAGTAAGCAGTATTTTGAAAGCTTATTTAACTACCATACACAGTCAGGCTGCTTAATTTATATTTGTCAGGTTTTATTGATAAATCTATTATTTTGTGCCTAAAATCTTAATCGTCAAAAAGAATGAAGTGGAATTTAAAGTACAATACTCTCCCAAGCAGTGAAGTAGAAGAAGGAAGAAAAAGAGATATTAAAGAAAAGTACAGGTACTTCAAAATAACACCTTGATGCAATTTTAAAAAATTATTCACATGGAATCTGAAAGTGTGTGTTTTTTGTTTTATATTATATATATATATATATATTTTTTTTTTTTCTCGTTGTTATTTATGTTGTTGTAGTTGTTTTGGACAAAATAAGTATTTTTATGGAATTATTGATCTGAGGACATGTGATGAACATAGCTGCATTATAAAATTAAAGAATACAATTAATC
>OMLM01001511.1:5001-22770 GCA_900302695.1 Helostoma temminkii
GTACGTGACGAAGATTGTGCTGATTACAATGAATGCATTATAATACATTTGTCCCACTGTGTATGCATGCCAATTTTCATTAATATTTGTGTGTGTGCGTGTGTGTGTGTGTGCGTGTGTGTGTGTGTGCGTGTGTGTATACATGAAAGTGGGTATTTGCATGTCTTGTGCCTTCAGCCCAGATGCTCTGAAGTGCCCCTAAAACACCCCAGTACTACACACACTATTAGCTGTGCTCCCACACTAACACCCTGTGACACTTCTCTGGTCTTAGAAAGCAGATGCAGATGATGCACTGTCAGAGTGAGCAGCATGAGGCAATTCCAAGCTCGTCCTGTTGACCCAGGGGAGAACAGAAGACAGCTGAGCTCACATTAAGCTGTCATTTGGCTAAAATGCAATAACAGATGACCGTGCTTCCTGTGATATCTTTGTTTTCACTGTTAAGTATAACGTGTAACAAATACTGGATCCTTATTATATATGGATTTGCTGTTTACAAGTATCGTGTAGTATTTTTATGTATTAATGCCCAGTGTTCTCTTTTTTTTGCAGACACTGCCCATTCACCGGAAAAGTGAAAGGTAATGTGGCTAGAGCTGCAATGAAGCTGAGCAAAAGTATAAAAAATCCACTGGATACATGTTTTGTTTCCAAATACGATATACGAAATAAGTTTTTTAGTCTTCTATATACTAGAATTTGTGGAAGAATGTGGCTTTCAACTTGTGATTAACATATCTAAATTAATCTCCTAAATACATTTTTGCTATAAAAGTAGCAGATATTAGAATCGAGGACTGTGCTAACTTAGATCACTGGTTTGCTCCTAAATGCTTTGCATTGAAGTCATATTTCAGCCTTGAAGAAATTGCGGAAAATGATGTGCTTATCAACAGTTCCTTATTGGTGTCAAATATAAATATTAGATTCACAGTCATTCATAGGATTTGTGCCAAGCAGCATCTTCCTATCTGTCTCCATCATGTTCAAAAGACAACTTGACTAGAAACTATTCCAATGACGCACTGGATCTCTAAGCCAAATCTTGATTGGTCTTTGTTGACATGCTACAAAGACACAGAAAAACAGGAAATACATTATTTGGTGCTTAGTGAACACATCTGATTCATACAGCTGTCTTAATCAGTTAGCTGATACAGACAGACACACTAACTTATCATTCCTGATGAACAGCGTTGTGCAAAAGGAGCCCAAGCAGAAAGTACACAACAATTTGTTTAATGCTGCACCTGCACCATGGCGCTGTCATTCAATGTTATGTAGCCAAGGTTATTCTTAGTCAAGTCAAAATACAAGTCAAAATACGTATTTATGACAAAGCTTGTTTGAAAACATAACACTCTATTGAGGAAGTGTAAAGGAGCAAAGTCTATCACATTATTTTTGGTTTACTTAATTTATGACTCAATACTTCCCATTTTGGCATCGAGACATGGGAAGTTTAACCAAACAATTTCAAATGGTTAAGTCCAACGTGTAAGTATAAAGTCACAGGAATTTAAGGTCTAATGTCAGTCAGATCTGGCAAAGTTTAAACAATGTCAGGAATGACAGCAGATAAGCACAAAACCAACATAAGGTGAAGAATTTGTCATATATCACGCATGCTGTGTTCATCTTCATGCTCAATCTCGGGCTCAGGGTCAACTATAGTTGAAATCAGTTTACTGCCCCTCAAAATTGCCTTAAAAAAGCTTTAATTTAGAATAATAACCATGTTCAATCAAAAGACTGTATCAACATGCCTTGATGATTTATGTTTTCATCGCCATCAAGTTTTAATAATTGAAGCAATTGAGAGACACAATTTGACAGGATCTTGATGTATAAAGGCAGCTGTTCGTTTGTTTCCGAAAACACCAAAACATATTAGAGGTGATACCCTATGTCTCTCTAAACGCTTTAGGCCTCGGGGCGAGTCTGTCCTGTGACGGACTGTCAGTGTAATGTCTACTTTGTTATAGAACTGTTTACTCAAGGGAGATGGCTCAACACAGTCCTGGCCTTTTACAGCAGTCAATTCTGAATGATAAACTGTCAGTTGTAAGTGCATGTGTGAAGGGAAGGAAATATAAACTAAGGCTAAGTAAAATAAGGTCTTTGTACTGGGTGGTACTCCAGTTTATACACTAATAAAATAAAAATGAATGTTCCTTGTCTGTTTGTAAGGTTTTTCCCTG
The DNA here is from genome assembly GCA_900302695.1 of Helostoma temminkii. Taxonomy (NCBI): domain Eukaryota; kingdom Metazoa; phylum Chordata; class Actinopteri; order Anabantiformes; family Helostomatidae; genus Helostoma; species Helostoma temminkii. Next base: position 7,206 of record OMLM01001511.1, read on the forward strand.
ATGTTGAGCATGACACAGTGTCTGTGTTTGCTACAAGCATAAAGCGTGTCCTTAGCCCCAAGGGGAAGATTGCAAGGTTACCCCCCCACACCCACCACTGCTGTCTGTAAGAAAATGTCCTATACTGGGTTTTATTTTGGGGCTGATTTAAAGGTATCAAAAACTAGACACTGACCATTTTTTTCATTAGATCAATATTTGTGAAACTGTAATATTGTTAATCACAATGTAGACAGAAATCATGAAAAAGAAGAAATAATGCTTGTTTGAGTTCCTGAATGAAGAAATTTAAGAGAATTAAGTCTTTCTATGAGGTAGTGTTTGGCCGCCCTGCCTCCACTCCTCTATCTCTCTCTGCAGTCCTCCAATCTTGGCATTAAACACCAACCGACAGATACATAATCTTACTGTGCAAACAATTAAAGCCCGCTCTTCTGCACTCAAAACTACTCACTCGTGTTGCTGTGTTGTGGATTAACCCAATACGCTTACACATTAACTGCAGAGACACAACGATGAATGACATTCCTGGTAACTGTGTTTGCTACACCGAGGGCAATAAAAGACAGTGTAAACATACTTCTTGCAAAAATTGCTGTCTTGCTAGTTGTCTTAGAATTTGGCTTCTCAATTTGACATTGATTACACTGGAATCATTTGTTTTAAACTGATGACAGATAAATAATTTAAAGCCATCTTGTAGGTGGCTTTTCTGTAGTTGTGGCTGGCTAAATGAAGAAATACTACAAGACATTTGTACTTCAATGAGCACTGCCTTGCTCTGTATGTGAATCCAGTGTAAATAGTTTGTGGTCAGGTGTCGTGATAGTGAGTCATACCAACCCTTATAAAATGTAATACTCCAGAGAATATGCAACCAGTTTTTGCCTTCATGACTTTATATGTAGCATTGTCCATATAGTTGAGGGTTATGTAACCATTAGGCGTAACCATTGATGCTGAAGACAAATGAGAACATTATGTGCAATTGTGAACTCTGGACATATAGTGACAGGTCCCTGAAGAAGAAAAAGAATATGATAGGAATGTTTGAGGGATGTGAAAACAACCAGCTTCCTTCACAGCCTTTGGCTGGGCCTCCGCAATGTCTACCTTTATACAATCTTTCTACTGTGCAAAAAATGATTCTAATCAGAAAAAACAAGAAGCTACAACTGCAACCTCTGAAAGGCCACTGGCTGCTTGCAAACAGAAAGCTCATCTGTGCATTACATAAACCCCACACAGCCAGACTGAAAGTGTATAGGGGCAGACGCAACTTTGAGCCAACCATAGAGGCATTTTTGGCTGAGCGATGTTTTATAAATAACACTAAAAGTCACATACTAACTTTCAGTGGGAGAAAGAAATATTCCATTTATTCAGGCAAACTTTATAAGCTATGAATGCAAGATGAAAAAAATCCACACAAAACATATCCATACATAACTCACCCATGCCTGCATGCTACCAGCCATAACCTGAATACAGTAAGTCACCTCCTATGTTAATAGGAGTCAATTTAAATAACAATGTGAAACAGGCAGCATTAGCACAAATGCTGCTGGTTTTGGGGCAAATCAATGAGGGTGAACGATGATGAGGGCAATCTCTGTGCATAATTCAACAATATACTGAGGCATAACTTGAACATTATACCTCAGACAACTAATAAGGTCCAGGGCCAATATTATAATATATAATATATAACTTTTATTCTACTTTTTTTATGTTCTGGGATTATAGAGTTGAAACATAATATAAATGTATTTGCTATGAAGTTTCAAGTCACATCAAACTTTGGAGAGTCAAGTAACAAATCATAACTTTGTAACTTCAGTCAAGGCCATCAATTGTCTGTCAATGTTAATGTATCAATTATTTTTCAAATAATCAATTAATCTAGCAATAAATTCTTCAATTGTAACAATTAGTAATTGGCAACACATTGACGCATTGCACACAAATTGAGGTTGCCTTAGTCTCAACAGCAAATTTTTTTAATTAGCAGAGCACATTAACAAACAAATTAATTTTTAAAAAACCCAAATACTATTTTTTCCTTACCTCTAGTACTGGTCCTGCCCCCAAGATTATCTGCTCCACTCCACTGGCAAAACCTTTTTGGCTGAGAGCAGTCAGATGATGAATGAGAAAGTTTGTGCTTTGCGTCTTCCCAGAGCCACTCTCACCGGATATAACAATACACTGATTCCTCTGTCTCTGCAGCATGGCATGGTAAGCCACATCGGCCACGGCATAAATATGTGGCTCTAAATTTCCCAGTGTATGATTATCATACATCTTCACATACTTGGGGTTGTAGATGGGCAGAAACTTGAAGGGGTTAATGACAATGAGGATGCTCCCAACATAAGTATAGATCCTTTCCTGCCGGAAGCGTGAGCGCAGGTTGTCCAGCAGCGCGCGCTCATTGAGCTCCGTCAGACGGCAGAGATCTGCAACATCACCCTGAGATTCAGGTTGTGGCAGCAGTCCACGTTCAACCATACGCCTGCGTTCCTCTGTGACCTGCAGCCACATCTGGAGGCTGCCACCATAGTGAATTGAGCCATCCAGGTTCTTCTGTCTTAACAGGAAGCGGTAATCCTCGCCACCACACAGTGGCCTGTGCTCTAGGGCCACTCTGGGCCACAACATCATCCTCTGCACAGGACAGTCGCTGGGGTTCAGAATCCATTCTTCTCCACCAAACTCCTTCACCTCAGCCAGGACATAACACTTGGTGCGATCAAGCTGCAGGCGCTCAATGACACGGTCAATGGCCTCAGCAGCTGTGGTGGTCTTGCGAGCACTGATTGGGCAGTAGATAGTGCCCTCAGCCAGAGCGCCTGGGTAGATACGCACGGTGAACTCCGAGTTCTCAAAGCGCTGTCGCCGACCCAAGGTGCCCATACCACCGACGCCACCAACGCCATCACGAGCACTCATGGTGGAGCAGGAGTTCCCATTAGCAGCAGCCCGGTACTGCACGTCCTTTACTGGGCTGGAGGGGCCACCATTTCAAGACATTACCACTGTAAAAGAGAATAATGAAAAAGGGGATTATTACCTTGTACACTTGCAGTACTCTAAAACTACATATGATCTGCTCAAGACATCCAAACCCAAAATAAACTGAAACATATTTTTAAAAATCCAAGTTATAGCAGAAATTACACACAATACACATTTGTGCATTTATTAGGGTTGGAACTATAAACTCTTTGCTTTTTGAATGACTCTCAAATACACTGCTTAGCCTGAAAAAGGTGAGAAAATTGTGAATATTTGGACGTCTTGAAACTCAAGTTAATGTGTCCAAACAGAATGCTGTGGTCAATATACAGTTCAAGCCTTCTCCCCAATTGTAGGTTTACCTTCACATGACTTAAGAAATCCTCAATAATGGATTGTTTTTTTTTAACTATCTAAAACTAGGCATTTCAACATAAACCAGTGCAACTGCCAGTTTATGAATTTTGTCAGATTATGCCATAAAGATATCAAGTACTATTATGTAATCACAGAGGGGTCAGATTATTTTGCTGCAGCCCCACATGCATACTCATAAAGGATAAAGGATAAGTCATCAGGATCTGCAGGATTACCGTTAACACACATGCACACTCCCAAGCACAGACATAAGCTTTCGCCAGTGCTAGCCCAGCAGCTGCCGTTCTCTTTACTGAATGCACAATCACGCCATTCACAAGTTCCCTCTTTAATACAGAGTGGATAGACATCACTGGGTGAGCGAAGACCATGAATATAGACACACACAGTAGGAGACGGATGAGTCAGGGACCCATACAAACTGTAAGAGGCCTGCAGGTATGTGTTTTGCCATCTTCGATACTGCTCATTAAGAATCCACTAAACCAGAAATATACTGTATTTGTGTGTTGTCTATTAAAAAGTCACAAAGCACAACACTTGAAGTTGAGCTGTTTAAATACTGTGAATACTAGGCTGTGTAAAATATTGTGCAGACTCTGGCTTCCAGTAAAGCCCCTTATTGGTTTTAGAGGATGATGATTTCTAGGGTGGTCATGATCAACCTTAAGGTCTTTACAATATCCCATTTTAGATGAATTCCAGCAATTACGCCATATAGTGGGCCATTTCTAGTCTGGCTGCTCTATATAGCACATTTAAAAATTCAGAAGAAAGATCACCATCTAGATCATGGACCGTGATTCTGGACACTGCTGATGAGGCAGAAATATAAAATTATGTTTTGGTATCTGTTGACCTAAGGTAAAGCCTGCTTTGCAACAGCCAATGTATCCATACTTTTGCCTAACCTTGGTAGGTTTACAATCTTGACTATCATCAATCTGTAATGTTGAAAGCATTCCTGAAGTTATGCAACATGCCATTATTTATCTTTATGTTTCCCATTTGCCTTCGACCCATCTCGTCCACTTTCCTTCAGGTACTGCTTTCAAAGCACAGAAGAATAGGCTTCAACTTGTTACCATTAGAGGTGGCTTTTTCACGCATGTAGAGACAGGAAGTACGTACTGTGACACTTAAGTTACTTACAGTATGTGACAACAAAATTTGATTTTTGCTCTATCTGATGGCTGAGCATTCAAGTCACTGGGGTTATACATAAGGATTACTGAAAAAGATCACAAACTATTAACATTAAAGTTGCAACTAATGGTTAAATTCTTTACGGATTTATTTTTGTATTAAAATGTCAGAAAATTGTGAAATATTTTGTTGTGTCTATTATTTTGCTGCAGCTGTGGGTCAATTGGTAGTGCAGTCATCCATGAACCCCAGTATTGTGAGAAGTGCTATGAATTATTCATAGCTACAACAATCTTTTGTCAGGTATCTCTAATATCAGAATGAACAGAGAGAAGAAAACTGATCCTACACCTCATCTACTTTTATATTGCATAAGCATTATGACCAGCGGAAAAAATGTGAAACAGGAAATGGAACAGGGACACATATATTTGTATAGAGTGTGTAGAGTGGAGTACAAAGAACTCCAGCAGGGAAATTATACAATACTGAACCCCTGCCTGGTCATTTCCTGTCATCCCATATCCAACCTCTCATGCCATGTGTCTCCTCAGCAACTTTGATATAAATGTGCCACACAAACAACCATGGGCCACTCCCTTTCCAAGTACAGATACACACCCACATGAGAAACACAAACACAGAGCATGACAGTATAAATGCATATGTGTTTACCTGCTTGTGTAACTGTACTATATGTGTGTGAGTGTGTGTTTAGCACTGAGTTTGGGCCTAGCGCCTGGAACAGATGGTCAGCTTGCTGCTTAAAGGATAGGGAGGGGGGATTTAGGGTTGTGGCAGTGGTGCACAGCACAGGGATATTCTGCATGTCTCTCTGTTTACCTTTACATAGAATAATCAACTAATGGGTATCTTGTTCAGAAAAACACCCATAAAACCTAATAACCACCATCTCCATTGTTAGCCTGCTGTTTACATTTTATATTTGAGCCCAGTCTAGACCAGATCACAGCAACCTCAGCAAAATCCTGCTTAGATTAGGGAATGGGTTGATGTAATACAGTGTTATAAGGTATACAATAATAGAAAGGCAACACAACACCCTGCCCTTAAAGCGATACCAGGTCATGCTTTATTAGTAATGGTATCTTAGGAATGACAATGAGGCATATTTCCTGAGTTGCATTTACACTGTCAAAAAAAGGTTTAGAAACACCTACACATTGAAGTATTCTCACTATGCTTTGTTGGTTTTGTTCAATCAAATGGCTGCAAATGGATCACAAAACAGAAAAAAATAATTCATTTGTTAGCATATTTGAGTACAGAATAATAGTCAAATCAAATTTGCATTTTTCTAATCAGATTTTGCAGATATTCAGGTGTGATGTCCGCCAAGGCCTTCTGCCAAAGGTGTGCTATGTCTGTTGGGCATCACAGAGAATTATATATTATAGCAGATGTGTTCTCCAGATTCTTACACAACTAGAAAAAATGCTTGGGGTCATTGTCTCGTTGCAAATTAAGTTATCCCCAGTTAGTGGGTATCCAGAGGGAGTGGTGCACCTCCTCAGTATGGAGGTCTATCCATACTGATTGAGGTTGCCTTGCAATGCAATGATGCAGATCACCCACTCTCCACCTCCATGCTACATTGATGATGTTAGGCTTTTGATGAGCTCCGTGCTGTATATTCTTCACTTGGATTTACACACCTTAAACTTGGGCTCATCAGTCCACAAGTCTCAGTTTCAGTCATCTTAGGTCCACTGTTTGTGCATCTTGGCCCACTGCCATCTTTTCTTTTCTTAGTAGTTTTTCTTGTCTTTTTAATTCTGTCCATGAGGCCAGCTGACCTGAGTGTCCCATGCAGCCTGGTTTGCCTCCTGTTTTCCCCCCCCTCTTGTTTTATTCAACAACGCATCCAAGCAGTGGCATCTGTTTCTCAAGGACACTTGTAAGTACTTGTCTTCATGGACAGACATGCAGTTGAACGATCCAGTGCATGTTCTGTCCTGATTGCATCCAGTTTCAGCATATCTCTAGAGACTATAGTGTACATCTTTTAAGAAATTATTAATTTCTTGGCTATATCTTATAGACAATATTTTTTAGAAATATAGACTAAAACATTTCTAAGAAAAAGCTGTTTTTGTTTGACAATTTTTGTTCTAATTTACACTGAAAATGACAAGTCACTCTCCCTATGGAGAAAAAGCCAAATATAAGCTCAAATTATTGGTTTAATGGACATGACCTTATTTTTTTTAACACTAGGGAGAGCATGCATGATCAATTTAAAACCATCGATAGGGCAATTACTGGAAAAAATAGATGGTCGCAGAGCATTCAAGTTTAACACTGACAGTAGTAGTATTGTAGTTATTTTGTAAAAATGGTAAAGTAAAAGGTAATCATTGAAGTTTTAGATTGTATATCTGCTTATTCAATAGTTTCACATGAATAGGGAACATGTTTTCTCTGTTTTAGTATTCATTTTTTACATTTGAGTGTAAAAATCCAATCCCGTCTTGGCTTCATTTTGATTAAACAGTCAGGAAAATCCTAAGTGCAAACCCCATCTGTAAAATGCTTTTCCAACTTACAAAAAAGGGGGCCAGTATCCAACTTGGCAAAGCACCTCACTGACAGAAGGAATTCAAAGAGTATATGATAGATAGCATTGTACCATGTACCATGTCCAAGCTCTCGAATATTAAGTCAAATAAGTGAGATTTATTTTGTGACAAGCAGATTTTTTCACGATCAGAGTCTGACCAGGCAACTGTCTAATTTGGCTTAAGATAGTTGACTAAACTCTGAATGTGAAAACACATTATTCACACAGTATTTTAACATGGTAATGATAACTTTACCATAACTTGAAAGATGCTAGAAATCAGGTGTTCACAAGTACAAGTATACAGTCAACAACAGTTTTAACTGTAAAGTTGTACTCAACCTGTTGATGGTAGTAATTGCATATACTTGTACATTATAGTCACCAATTATTTTATAACTAAAAAACTGTGCTCAGTAGAGCGCAGGCCTCTGCTATTACTATCTAAATCACATAAGTATAGGAAGGATCCGATTACAGTATACTGTACATTGTAAAAGCTTGAATAAGCTATAAAACACACCTACTTGCAGGAAAACACTACAGTTTTATTGAGCGTGAACAACTGGAAGATGTTTGAGGCATGAGGTCATTTTACCTGAGCTCTATCTCTGTGTGTCTGCATTGTAACTTGAAAGTCTAATGCAGATAAAGGCTAAGGTTTGTGCCTTGAGGAAGTGACAATAAAGACAGTGCTCAGCAGTTGCCGCTTTTCATTTCTGTTCTGCTCAAACAACTGAATCAGAAAACAAAGATATGAATTTTATGATTTGAGAGTAATGCTGGACCTTATCTGCTCTTGGTTCATTGGCCTGACAGTCTGAAGCATGAATGAAACATGGAAACTATGATTTATTATATTGTTATTTTCAGGAATACAAACAAGTGTCACCATCGCTTTTAAAATGCAGTGGCCTAATAAAGCTAAATTTATTTAACACAAAGATATACTGAACACATGCACGCCCAATTCTTCTGCATACTAAGAGATGCCTTTTTGGAGGTTCCCTCTCACAGGAAACCAAGCAGAGTTTCAACCATGTGAGTCAATGAATGTCATTGTTGCAGAGAAGTGAAGGATCAAGTTTGGTCAGCTTTCTACAATGTGTCATCTTCCTGAAAAACTATGTGTGTGTGTGTGTGTCACTGTCATCAGGGCTAAGCTGGTGTATTCAGGACGTATTATTTGTTGCGGTAGCCCTTTCTTATAGCTTTAGTCACTGAGAATTTGAATGCGTTACACTAAGGTGTGTGAGTTGGCACTGAAATGAGAATTCTCACATCTAGTCTACACATTTTTGTGGGTTAATCTGTGAATCTGACATCTCCATCGTGCAAAATATAGTAACTGTGTTTATTAGCTACATGTGACAAGATTTTCCTGCTAGTGTCTCGGTGGTGTACATGTGGTTTCCATCAATTATAAAAATGAGAAATATCTTGTTAAAAACTAATAACAATCATTCCTACAAACACAGGAGTGATTGATAACAATCATTGGAAATCGTTTTTACTGCCACAATCAATTCTGTAAAATTAACCAGTCAAGTCCATGGTAACAAGGAAAAAACAAAGCAAACATTACTTAAAACATGACCACTCAATATGCTAGTAACAAAAAGCAGGTACTGACAACAATTTCACTTCCAATTACAATGATGCCTCAATTGGACACTGTATTTACAAACACTTAAGAAATACCACTGCATTCTTCATCTGCTAGTCAGCAGACTTACTAGAGATGGTACTGGACGTGTTTAAAATTGGAATGAAGTGATATGTGCATCACATTTAGATATTGGTTGACATGTGTGTCACCTTGTATTTACTAGTTTGTTTATGTCATGCTAGCCATATTAACAGCCCGTTTTGTTCTTTAAAATGTCTATGTACTTTGTCCAGGATATTGTGATTATGCTTTCCTTATTCTGTCAGCACCACTGCTCAAAAACTGGAAAAGATTTTTATTAAAGTCAGCAGAACATTTGGGTTCATGCTAAATAATTATTTTAGATTTTGCCAGTTATTTCCACCATTAAACAATAGCATTATTTAAAATCCTACACACATGTTTGTAGTCATTAACAAAATGTTTTTATTTAGAAAGTAATCTGTAGCACTCTGTAAATAAAGAGTGCATTGCACATAGTTTACTGGCGTCTACCTGTGTTGTATAGTATGTGTGAAAGAATGCTAATTATGGTAGTGGGTTACAGCACATGAACAAAAAGCCAGACTATACTGTACAGCATACTGTACATACCACACAGAAACTCTCCACCTTTTATAGAAATACACTACTTTCAGAATAGACTCAGGGCCCTCACTGTTGCACAGTGAGGAAATTGCACCTGCACAAAAAAAAAAACAAAAAACAAAAAACGGTGAAGGACAAATGGTTATAACCAAATTAAAAGAATAATCTGGTAAAATATTGAATGTGCTCTGACTGGTCACACGGTAGATATGATGAAAAAGTTGCAAAGAAAATAATATGTGGCATTTTCAGTAATTTCCAGTGTATTTCTATTTCCACATACTAAAAGTTTACACATCATCAGTAGAAACAGTCTAAGAAAAATACGTTTAAACATAATAGATACAGTATGTGTTTATAAAGAGCAAGAGGGGACATAAAAAGTTATTCAGGTGAATAAAGGGTCTCTTTCATATTGTTATTCCTAAAATGCAAAAAAAAATTTTTGCCATGACAAGTTTAACAAGTTAACAGTGTTCACAGTTCTCATCTTTCCTCGTTCCCAAATGTATCAATGTGTAACACAACTCTGCCTCTGTAGTGTCCAACAGAAATAGTTCAACCTCTGCCTGGAGGCAACACGTAGCTCACATAGAGGCCTTGACCTTGTCAAGCAAAAAAGTACAATTATCCAGTTTGTTCAGATTGTTAAGAACCTACTGAAGTAACATTGTTGCAGTGGAAACAGAAAGTTGCACAGTCAGCAATTTGACAGTTACAGTAGTTAACTGATCACAATATGTGAAGTTCTGCAATAAAAGCAACTGAATGACACATACTGTGCCACTTTCTGGGCAAAAGCCTTTTGATCTCTTTTTTATATCATCATAATTTGAATATATGTAGGTTTGGACAACTGTTGGCACAAAACAAGTAATTTGTTGGTGTCACTTCAATTTTTTGTGATGCCACTGCCACTTTCTTCTGATCACAGTAAAAAATTTTGATCAGCCCATGGCTGAACAAAACTTACAGTCCAGTAATTCCCAAATAGGAGGTTAGGGTAGCTTTTTCTCCCCTTTAACATACTGAATATATTCACCACTTCCAGTATTTTAAAAATTAAACAATATGAAAAGCATAAATTACTCTTCAAGACAACTGGAAAAATCTTTACACGTACTACACAATACAAACCTACAGTATTACATGATCGTAAAGACACTCCTTTATCCACTTCAGCTAGATTTATGACTGATGAAACACATGGGAGGAATGACACTACATGAACTCAAGGGAATGAAGATGAACAGATACCTCCAGAATTAACCTGTCAATTAAAGCCAAGGAGGAAGAGGCGTTTCAAGGCAGTGAGACAAAACCTTACATATACTTTCATTCATCTAAAGCCTCTGCCAATACTAATGATTAATAAGCAATAGCTAGGGTGTGAAACATGAACACTGACCAAAACATTCAGACAGCCGGCAAGAGCAAGAAAAGAAAATAATATTGAAAGTGAGACAAAAAATAATTGTCCCTTTCTCACAGAAACAGAATGAATGACAAATGGAGACACAGAAACATGCAACACTAATAGTAGTGTACATGGTGGCTCAGACAGTTATTAGTGATGATACAATTTGACAATTAGCAAGTGAGTGGGCTACTTACTGTACATTATAAAGGGAGTAGTTAATGTGTGTTTTTGGACACGGTATGAGAGAAACAGAGAGAGAAGATGTTTGTTTCCTGAAATCTGAGCTATGGGAATGTGAGAGCGACGGCATATGAAAGGAAGGAAGAGAACAAGATGTCACTGTCACTGTACTGAACCATTTTAGTTCACAGCTGCTGTTTTAATAGTTTTACCTTAATGGAATTTATTAACAGGTAGCAGTGACATGCAAAGATACACAGCAACATGGCAACAAAGATAGGGAAGAAGAAAAAAATGCTGGTTAAGTGGGGAAAAGTCTGAAAAGTCTACATTACTGGTTAAACCTATTCATAGATTAGATTTTCAAACCATACAGAAATGAATGGAAATCATCACAAAGGTTCATCTGCATGGTAGGCCTAATTAGGAAAGATTTTAGATTAGAACACAGGTTCACAAAAATGAGGACCAACTTCCTACTTTTCTACAGACATGGATTCATGGAGCTGTCAGGATCTCTGCAATTGGATGCACCAAGTTGATGTCACAGAAAGCTGCAACTAAACTAAACATTTTCTAATTTCACATTTTATTTACATTTACCTTTTCTATTATAAAAATTGTTATACAAAGAATGAAACAACTATGAGGTTTACTGGTGAATTAAAACATAAATAGGATCTCAAACATCAGTCATAAAAATTTATTAATAAATAAAGTGAGTGCGCTTTTTGACACACTGTTTATCTTCTTATCCCAAGAATTGTGTTAATAAGAAACCTGAGTCAATGAGGCCTGAGCCATGCTGGAAAAGGTTCAAGATGGAATCACTGTTCACACTGTAATTAAAAATGACTGATGGTCTCATAGGCCAATCTGTGAACACAGCAGAAGATAACTGTGGCTGGTCACTCTGTATGAAGCGGTGGGCCTACACTAACTCCCTCCACATTTTTCCAACTGAACACCAACAGGTGACACAAAAATGTGACACTGGTGGAAGCACCATGCGTGTTTGCCAAACTAAGGGCCTAATGTTGCACTGCACAAGCTATTATTGTTATTGCCTGAAGTGGGCTGCAGAGAATGGCAGGAGAATGCAGAGGAAGGAAATTAATACAGTATACAGCTGGAGCCTCAAGGACAACATAGCAGAAAATACACTCCATGCTACTGTGAACTCTTATATGTACAGTCTGCGCATATTCTGTACCTTTAATGTTTTTGTCACTATCACTGGATCAGCAATTGTTTCAACCCGTTTCTGACAAAATACCAATATAACTTCATGTTTGAATAAAAACTCCAAAGTGCAAAGTTAAGTTAAAAGCTTGTAAATGACTGGTGGATTTATTTTAATATAAACTCATAAAAGGGTAAAGGAAGTAAGAAATGTGAACATGGTTTCTCTCTCTCACACACACACACACACACACACACACAGACACAGACACACAGACACAGACACAGACACAGACACAGACACAGACACAGACACAGACACAGACACAGACACAGACACAGACACAGACACACACGGGGTCAAATACACTTTTATAAAGCTTTTATGTCAAGTTAGATCTACTCTGTTGGCATGACAATTTCATTATGATTATGTGCATTAAATCTATTTCAATCAAACAGACTCCTTGCCATTATGCTGAATCTGTTACATAGTGCTGAGAAGAACAGCTACTAAAAATGTGAGGGGTTTCTATAAAAGAGAGAAACTAGAAACAGTGCAAGTAAACAGCACCACACCTCTGTTGTCGCCATGGAGAATTCCACTTCCTGTGTCCACTCCCAGGACATTGACAGCAGCCCTGGGTGAAACAGGAAGTGTAGCTTTGGGGCTTCAACATAACACCATAACAACATCATCATGATATTGTCATTACATCCATATCCCAATAAAGGCTTAGAATATCTTATTGTTACAGTGTTCAAGTTTCATTTAACTGTGTGAGCCATTTAGTTTTTTTACTTTACTAACATGGTTTATTAACTCACAGCCAGACACCAAATCATGACAGGGGTTTTGGATAAATCTGGCATATTTCTCATCCAACCAACTTTAAAGACAAAAAATTAAGTCATGAACCAAAAATTGAAACACAGCTTACTATGGCGCCACATACAAATTTATATATATTCCATTGCAGCACTATTTGTGTTCACTTCACACCAGGGGTGGGTGGGTTGACCAAACCTTAAGTATCTAAAACCCAAATAATTAAAACAATATGGTCTGTGTAGTGCAGAAAAAAGTATTAAAGGAGATGTTTTTTCCATAGAGAAAGGGTTCAACTGCATTGTATCAAACATGTTTACTGCTTCCTTTTAAATCTCTTACTGATCCAGACGTATTTTGTTATTTTCAGACACACACACAAACACACACACACAGTAACGTCTGGATAAGACAATATGTGAGATGACCGAAAGCATCACAACATTTTTGGATTAGTTACTAACTGTGTTTGCTATTTCTAGGTTAGCAGATAAGACAGTAAAGTCAGCTGATCCTGACACACCTGCTCTGAAACCTGCTGCTTATCTACGACTGTGTCTCAGCTGCTGGCTTCTTTCCAGCACTTCCATCCTTTTAATTCTGCTATTTCCTCTTTATCAAGGCTTTATTCTTTTTTCTTTATTCTTCTCTTTGATTCCTATTCATGGTGGGCTATATATCTTTGAGATCAGAGCACTATACATATTTATTCATTCATGAGTGTTCTTGAGCAGTTCAGTAGTCAAAGCCATAAAACTAAGAAGAATATGAGCCAGTGCTTTAATGGCTCACTTTTATTAGAAGCCAGTGCTGCAGGATAACCTTCTTTCTTCCTTCCTTCTGGTCTAATTAAGCTGTAAATAAAGAAACTGGTTGCACTTTATGACTATTGAACATTTGTGTAAATGCTTAGTCCAAAACTTGGACTGAGCTCACATTCATATTTTATGCATTTTTCCCCCTTTCAGACTCCTAGCTCTGGAAATATCAATATGATGCTGTACAGTCCACATTTGATCGATGGAATAGGAAAACTACCTACAGCAAACGGAAGGCACATCATAAACAGCTGTCATTTTAAAGGAATAAGTGTTTAGGTTATTTCTCAGAATGGAAAGCATAAATAGAATTATATATGTTGACTATTTTCTAAATCATTACTCAAATGCTAATTAAATTACCACATTTCTGTATGGGGGGTAGATTCATGCCTTGCAACTTATAAAGTAAATGGCACTAAAACAATTAGCTCAAAGCAGATATGTCAGCCAAAACAATGCCAAAAATAAACCAGGTCAGATTGTGTCCACCTAATAGAAGTGAAAATCACATTATAAAATGTCAAGGACAGTAATTTTTTTGGTCACCATTAGGAAAGAAAATAAATAATTGCTAATACATAATACTGATTTAATAAACTCTCAAAAGTCAATATTGATATAGCCCTCCAACATCTAGGTATCAATGGCCTGGATTATGCACACTCCATTTCCCCCTCAAAGTCTTTTGGGCCAAATAGACCTACGCAGCCACCCCTGACCTGGGGGAAAATGGTGCTGAGCCAGGACACATGTTTCCTCCAGAAACACTCAACATTTTAAAAGACAACATACCAACCAGCAGGGAGTCTGTGTGTACAACAATGTACCTGCAAAACACACACCTACAGAGTACAACAGGTAGTGGAAGCTTGTCTGCAAACACCAACAGACTCAGAGTAAGAGAGGCTGCAGATGCCAAAAGGACTCATCTCATCTTTCATAGCTGAGTGGAGATGAGCTGTAACGACTGCTCACACAGCAAGGTGCCAAGATGCCCCCAGCCTCACACTGAAGAACACAGATGTCTTCTAATGTGCACTAGTGTTTACTATTTTGGAAACCTGTGATCAGGTCAAGCATAAAGTACAATACATGAAAACACACCAAAAAAAAAAAAAACACTCTTCACCCTTAGGTATGTGTGTGTGAACTATTCATGGTCAATTGCCTTCAGTGAATTTGGTTAAATTAGCCGCCAACTTTCTGTTTCGTGAGGCACTGAATGAAACATAGGGAAGATTTCTTGCTTAAGGGCATTCAACGCCCACACTAAAACTTATTAAAATCACAGTGACTCATGAAATACCTGGATGGACACAGTGATCACAGCACATTGTCATAATGTAATACATCAGACTACAGCGATACAATTTGCAAGTCAGTATGTGTTATAAGCTGTCATACGAGACTTAGAAAGAAAGTTATACAACCCCAATACAGGACATCCTTGTGTAATACAGCGCAGTCAGCAGTTTAATCCTGTCTACAAAAGTTAATTTCAAAAGTTTATGTTAATATGACTTAAGCTGTTTTTTCCATTTCAAGCAAGTCACTTTTATATATGGTATGTGCCATTTTATTTAAAATATATTTTGTTCAAAAGTTAGTTAGCTTTTGTTAGTGAAAATTAGACTTTTATTAGCTGTTACATATTATACGTATCTGAGACTAAAAGTAACACAGACAATTATAATTTCAAAATCACAAGTCACTCAAACTCAACAATGTACTGCACACCAGTGGAAAGCCATGA
>OMLM01001511.1:22790-37384 GCA_900302695.1 Helostoma temminkii
TAAATGCTAAGCAGAAATTTAAGCACATCTGTTTAGCGTATTAGGAAAAAACATGACCTGTAATTACAGGGCAATGTTACAGAGACTCTGCTGCCTCTTCTCAGGATGGGGGACGACTGCTGTCTTTCTGCCTTCAGCAGACCGCAGACCTTTTGAAATCTGAGCCTGGTGGTGCAGTCAGAGTCACAGTCGACACAGAGACAGCAAAAGCTGCAGGATGATAAAGCAAGTTTTTTTATACTAAATGACATGAAGCAGCACATTTAAATATCTTAGAAGTGAGCGACCCTAAATGTTGAATGCACAGAGAATTACAGCAAAAAATGTGTCAGTCACAACAATACTTCATTCTCTCACTGGGGTCAGAACAGCCTCCATATGAATCCTTACTGAGTTCATACTGGCTCAGTCTCTCTATTTCCAAGTCCCCTAGGATTTAAGGTAGCATTTGAGTTTACTTTCATAGCTCAACCAGCATGACTTGTAGAGCAAACATATAAGCTAAACAGAGACAGCTTCACTGTTAAGTGGTCACTTTTTAGGCCGAATGAAAGACTCTGACTTCATGGGGACAATAGCAACCCTCTAATCGTCTCCAGGGTGTCTGACTCTGCAGTGAATGCCTGCTGTGAAATGCATCAGTGGGTAATCAGGGTGAATACAGGTGGGCGCCAAAGCAAAAAGACAGTGACATTAAACTGTACAGTGCGAACAACAAGATGGTACAAACACTATTCTTTCATAATTAATATTATGATTTCACGATTAATCATCGATTAAATATGAGACATAAAAGCACTTGTACAGCATTAAAAATAAACCTGATGTTATTACAACACTTGGAATATTTTTACTCTTGTTTGACTCGTTTAGCATTTAAGACAAACTGAAGTCACCTACCTATGTTGGCACAAAGTTATTGTGACAACTAAAACACAGCTGCATGACTGCCTCAATTTAATTTCCATAATTTTCTTTCTCTCTCTCTCTTTCTCTACTTGTTTCCAACACACTTGAAAGGCTACACTTCTGACCGTAATTCCAATTAATGGTTAGACTAAATCTCAAAGTGGCCTATATCATCTGCTCATTTACTTTGCTGATAGCTACAGTAGAGATTAGATAGGAGG
Organism: Helostoma temminkii; assembly: GCA_900302695.1. NCBI lineage: Eukaryota > Metazoa > Chordata > Actinopteri > Anabantiformes > Helostomatidae > Helostoma > Helostoma temminkii. The sequence goes on from OMLM01001511.1 coordinate 23,921, forward strand.
AGCATTCCAACCATTAGTGAGTATTTGAAATCCACCTTATCAGAGCCTGTTTATTGTCAGTTAGCCACAACTATCTCCGCTCTTCCTCCCCTCTCACCTCTTTGACACTGTACAGACTACTGTAAACTGGCAGAATTCTTCACAGATAGCAGCAGCAGTCTACTTGAGAGACAAATGTACATTTAACACTGAGGGCACTAAGAACCATAAACACACTGCTTTGTGGTGAAAGATCAAAATTAATATTTTAATATTTCAGGATACAATGACATTCACTAGGGCCGATACAGCATTGTGATTGCTGAAGGCTGCTCTGCAAACTGACAGTCCCATTACACAACGGCACATACCTGAGGATTAACCATAGCCCCTGTCCTGTCTGTACCATAAGGCAGCAGGGGACCAGTAGCTATTGTTACAGCTGTGTCACAACATACACACATAAAAGGAAAATCACAACCTGTACCTTCCATGCACAGCTTTTACAAAACATATTTTAAAAATTTAGGCTTGTATGACCATATATACACCTTTACGCTGTGGCTTTGCCAAAGTACATTGAAAAGTCAATGGTGTGCGCTTATATGGCACTTTTCTACCTTTTTGGGACCTAAAGCAGTGTAGCTGGGGATAAAACCTCCAACCCTATGGTTAGTGGGTGACCAGTCTACCTGCAGGATCATTCTGGAAAATCCTCTTACAGCATCCACATGCACTACATTCAACCATTCACTTCATTAGACCACACAAAAACAAACTGGGATGCAAAGGGCATTTATTTCCATGACTAACTTCATTGTTTAATTAACATAGTCCTTTCCTATGATGGAATCACATTAGTCAGTTTATAAAAACTAAACTGTAAGAATGAGATGCTCAGTAACCTTTCTGTGACTTTAAGTTGAACTAAATTAAAATTCAACAAAAATGATTCTAATCACTTTCTTCCTTGTCCAAAACAAAACGCTAGGACAAATTAAATTTAAGGGGATAGTTTCCACACAACATCACTACTGTCTATTGACACAGTTTTCCATTTTGACGGATTAATTAAGTTCAATTCACATAAACTAATTTGCAAAGAGCAACACAGTGCACTTTATTCTCTCCATCTCAGATATGGTTAGCACCAGTGAGTTAATGAGGGGAAATGCAAAAACCAGGGAAGCTGAGCCTTTAGACCAAAGCGTCTCTCATATAATGACCTACTGAAGAAAAAGGATCTTTGTTTGGTGCAACGCAAGCAGGTTCCTCTTTAATGACTTCATGTGAATGCCAATCGCTTATGCCGCACAATCCCATCATGTGGCCAACAAACTTTTCAGCCTATCCTGATCTTGTGAGCATGCAGCACGTGAACGGTGCTCTCCCCGCACACAAGTTGTAATTTGGTTCAGCAGGTAACAGATCTGGGACTGAAGATAGGGTCATCATCATTAGTAGATTTCTACCAATACTAAACAAACTAGCAGCATAGGGACATTTTGCCCAGGCATGTGTCAGTGAATGTCTCTGCTGTCGCTGTGACTCCTCTACTGTCTGTGTTCAGTGTGTGGAGGAGCAGCAGCCACAAAGAAGCGTGAATGACCCTAAATGACCAACACTTGATCCCAAGTGTTTGTCTCTGTAAACTTCTACTTCTTTGATTTACTTAAACTTAAGTTAAATTTAATTCTAACTTTACTATTTAGATTTAAATATTTTATCTTGTTTTCTCAAAGCATACAGAGTTTAGTAGTGTGAGCCAATTCCAATGTTTGGATTCTCTCTATCAATGATTTCATATGTGATATCATAACACGTGTATTTAACTTGAAACCAAGCCAGTCTCATTATATTGCTTATGACATCACAATCACAATAATGTCCATAATAAGTGACTTTTTTGCCAAATCGTGCAGGCCTAATACACAACTGATGAAGTTAATGAAAAAAAAGGTCTGATTGCAAATCTTAAAAATAAAAAACTAAATTGTTTCTTTTCTGGAGAACAGGTTTGTCCAGAGAATATTACACAACTGTGGAATTGACCAAAAAGCAATAACTAGTTATTTAGTACAAACATGCCAGGACTGAAATGTGCATAAGAGTGGTCTTTGGTGTGTGTATTTTCTTCTTACCCAAGGACAAATCCCAAATAAGAAACCATTAGTGAATGGTGAAATAATAAGAAGAAATTTCTTCTTAAGAACGCTTTTTGAACATGGCCTAGTTCACAGGAGCTGTAGCACAGAGGGCTCAGTTACCCAAAGAGCAAAACACCATGTATGGTGAACTAATGCACTTCACTTATCTTACACTATATATATTTTTTAAAGAACAATGAAAATTAAACATGTGTTACAAAACACTGTTAACAGTGTCTTTTCAGGTTAAATCAGTAAAAATAGAAGCTGATAGTAGCATTACATTAAAAAATACCTAACCTAAGAAAAGATATATTTTCTTTATACATTTTCTCGCTAGATTTTTTCAAAACACATTAATGTTGTTCTTCTCCTGTTTCTCCTCCTTTATTGTATTGCAGACACTCACTCTCTGACAATTAACAAAGGCTGAACGTTTGTTTTCAACATATACAATGTTGCAAAATATTTTATCAAAAAATCTAACAAAATGTCAGTCATGTTTGCATTATGGATTACCATCTTTACTTATGACTGATTAACAGGAAGTTCAGCCAGTGGCCACGGTTTCGATGCTAAAGATATGAATCTACTGTTTACGAATTAAGTTGGACACAAGAAACAAACCAAAAGTGAGGCCACTCCCCAGGTCCAACTAGGAGACAGGCAGTACAGAATGTACAAGGTGGCTCAAGTCATTAATTGTTTCCTTGAGAGAACAATGACTGAATCCCTGATTAGGCAGCTATGAAATCAAACAGTTGCAATTCTGTGTGAAGTGCGATGCATTGCACTAAAAGGATTATTATGGCAAACACACCTTAATGTCTCTAAAAAAGTAAAATGGTTTTCCAAAGTTTTCACAGTAAAACAGCTAAAGCAGATTATCCGTCAGTCTTTCATATAACGACTGACTCTCCCCACAACTATACAAAATAGCTATTACGAAGACTCACTGGCTAAACAAATTTCAGTCTTTCAGGTGGTGTCGGTGATATAGCTCAATACAGACACAGCCCAATGTGATACACACTGAAGCCAGCCTTTTAGAAATAGCAGACAGAGGGCCTGTGGGGTATCGGATGTCGACAGGGACCAGTTGCTGGAGTCTCAGCCTGGGCCGCCTCTCATGCTACAGCAGCTGTGCCTTCTCAGAGCCCACATTCCTGCAGGACAGGCCCACTTTGCTCTCATCACCTGTGCTGATCTGAGAGGAGGATGAGTTCTCTGGAGAACCTCACACTTACCAAAGTCATTTACTTTTTGCAGCTAATAAAGAAATTCACATTACTCCTGCCCCAAATCTATTCGTTATTATACAACTGTCACAAAAATACCCCAATTGGAGATAATAAAAAGATAATTAGAGACACCCCTGGTGGGTCCTAGCAAAGAACTGTCCCACATTCAAGTCTAGCTGGGGAACTCTGCTACATGTGGTCGCCCAAATCTTTCTCCCTTCACTTGCCTGATACCTCTCTACTGAAACCTCTGTAATGCAGGCATGAAATGCTCCAAAAGTACAACCTCACAGGACTGTACCACACAGGCTACACAATGTAGGAAATATTCTATGAATGAACAGCAAAGTGCCACCACAGAAGATGAAATCAAAACATCCAGCATATAAAGTGAAATCAGTCTGAAGTCGTCATTAGACCTCCCTGTACAATTACAGCTGCTTTTCTTGCATCTGTATCACTTTCACTGCATTATGTTTTTATTAAACAAAGTTATCACTATTATCATTTCAATCTCCAACGAGAATGCAATACAAACAAATAACAAGATAGCTGGGCTGAGGTAGAGGTCTAAAAACTAGCCACACTTATAGGGAAGGTATAGGCATGGGATAGATGAACAGATGAATAACATGAGGTGAAGGAAGGCTGAGACGGGTAATTGGTGAACGGATAGGAAATGGAAGATGTTAAAGAGCAAGAAATGTTGGTGAAGAACGGGGAACAGACTTGGCTGAAGGATTAGAAATGATGCACAGATGCAACTGGGACATACTTTCAGTTCTGGAGATGGGTTGGGAGTTAGCAATAGCACATACAATGATAACAATGACCAGACACATTGAATATACAAAACATATATATAGAAAAGTGTCAGTGGGACCTGCATTATTTTATTATAAAAAAAAAAGAGGTTGTCTTAATGTATTTATTGAAGCTGTGTATGTAGTTGGAGGACACCCAGATATCTGACCTTATCAGATCCTGTCTCAAAGATTAAAACGTAGCTGCTCTGAAATATTTAGAAAAAATAAAGTATTAGGCAAGATCTGAAAAGCCCTGCTGGCCATGCTGCATGCACTTTGGAGACAGTCCCTAACTGCAGCCCGTCGTTTTCTCCGTGTCCTGTCAGCTCGCTGAAACATTTCAAAGCACCACGCTTCAACACCGGACCCGAGAGGTTAAAATATCACCTGTGCAGCATCAGCAAAGCTTTTTCTGCAGGGCACAACAAAGCTGGTGGGGACCTCTCGTTTCATTTAAAAGTTACCGAGGGTTAACTTCGCAGAATGTCTGTATATTCAGCGTCAAGCCGTCTACGCCGCGGTTACAAACACAGCAAGTGAAATATGTTGCATGAGTGGAGATTAAAAGGACGAGGTCCTCGCAAAGACGAGGTGATAAATGGTTTCATTGGCTGCTTCCAGCCCCAGAGCCCCTCCACACAGTGAGGGGCAGCTCGCCACACCACAGTGTGTAACTACTAAACATCACTCTTACCTCCAGACGTGACCGCTGAAGTAAATAGTAAGTGGGACTCAAGGTTTTCGTCTCTTCTCTGGATGTGTTGCAGCGCTTGTAGTCACACAAAATGCCCAAGTCCCTCTCTAATTCCCTGCATTTCGACTGAATTAATTTGTTTTCTTCTCTCTCCCGCCGCTCGCCTCCGAACAACTACTCGAAACTCCGCGCTGAAAACGTGTGCATTTTTTTCCCCTGGCGTGTCTGAATGTAATTGAAAGGCAGTCTTTCTCAGGTCGTTGACGGTCGCTGGAAAACTCCTCTTCGCTTTGCTAATCAGTGCGGCCACTCTAGGCGCGCGGCCGTGCGCGTCCACGCTGCTCCTGGGCGGAGAGAGGCGCAGAGGGCGGATGACAGGAAGTTAGAAAGTAACACGGCGTCTTTAACTGCTTAACCCTCCACAGTTTTCGTGATTGTCTGTTTACAAATTATAGAAGATTATCGTGACACGAGCTGTGTTGTGTTTCATCTTATATCAATACAAAACTGCACATTTAAAGGACATTTCAGAGGAAATACGGTACTTTTTACTCCACTACAGCTGTAGTAACTCGCATACACACAAACGTGTCATAAAAAATGATCCATTGTGTTATAAATACAAAACACGAAAGTATTAGTACAGTCAGGACTTTGCTGTAGCTTTTAATCAGAGCTGATTACTTATTTAGTTGACAATTTGATAAAGAAAAAAATATTTATAAAAAACTTCTCTAAGTAGTATTGAGATGTGATTGTTTAAGCCGTTTTTATTTGTTTATAAGTCGTTTAAGGGAAACATTGAAAATATATCCTTTCACAAGTCTGAGGATTTGCTGTATTTCCTGTAAACTAAACATTTTAAAGGTGTCAGTGTGGTCCCGGGCTAATATGATGGGACCCGTTGTCTTCTGCAGTTTTACGAAGCAAACAATCAATTAATTAGATAAAAAACGGCCTGCAAATAAATCCACAATAAAAAAAAAATCATAAGCTGTAGTGTAATGTAGAAAATGTAGAAATGTAGAAATGTTGCTTACATACTAAGGCGTGACTAATGAGGTATTTCTATACTTGTGTGTGGTGTTAGCAGTCTTTCATTAACTTGTACTGAAGAAGTGTAGAGGATTATTATCACTTTTACTTAATCCAACTAATATGATAATAATAAATAAAACTACTGTTATCATAGACTATTACCATTTCAGTAAACGCCCTGCCCAGGTACCCGGATGAAACTAGCCAATCACAGCCGAGTTTGGCTCCTCCCTATTGTCGTGAAATGTTTACCGTTTACAGCTAACAGCTAACCGCTTGTAGCAGTTTACGTTAGTCGTTGCAATGAGGAACGAGACCGCATCCTACGCTGTCCTTTTTATTTGAAAGTGTCTTTTTCAGGTATGAATATTAAAATGACAGCATGTATTCTTAAGCTGACAGTAGATGTTTTATAATCGACGGCCTAAAAGGACTGAGATTCAGCTTCGTGTGATGGTGAAAGTGGCCGTTAGCTAGCTCATGCTAAACCTGATGAACTAAACGCATTGCAGTGATGTGACTTTCCGCAGTGGCTCACCTGACACCCGGTCTCTGTAGATATGGCCCATCAAACACCGTTATAAATATCTAAAAATAACACTATTGTGATATGAATAGACAGCTCTAAATAGCATGTCTAAGCGATTATACTGTTCATGTTAGCTCGAGTCAGAGGTGGAAGCAGTAGCCAGGTCCTGTACTGAAGTATAAGTACCACGTAGTCCTGCATTTAAAATGTTACCTGTGCAAAATAGTGTAAGTGGAATCACGAGAATGTACTTGCTCCATAATGATTGGTGCATAATTAATCACCTGTGTAAAGTACTTTTTTCTTAAATCTATCATTATCTTTATTACTTGTTATTCTTTTGATTGTTTCTAGATAAAGCAGTTGATTGATTGGTTTCTGAAACTAGTCTCCACAGTAACACCTTCACAGTTCTTATTTTGTTTAACCAATTGTCCAGACCTCAAAATTATTAGAAAATCATTAAAGGGAAAACAACTAATCCTCACATGTGTAGTGCCATAATGTTTGTACAAATATAATCACAAAATACTTTTAATCTTTGGTTGATCATTTCACTTCTTATTTTATACATTATTTGATGCTATTGACTGTAGTACTTTTTCTTTAATGATGAATTTGTATATTTTGTATGCAAAAACCCTACTTGGCAAAGTAACAATATCTGAAAGATAATCCTAGGTAAGTAAAAGTAGGAAGGAAAATATTTAAGTATAAAATAGTAGGAAAAGAAAATACTCAGGCACAAATATCTCAGTTTAGCACTTCACTGCAATGCTAGACTAAATGTACCTTCCACAAAAAGCTGAAGTTTCTATATTAAGCAAAATAATAACATTTAAATCAATGTAAGTTAACTTAAACCTTAAAATGAATATCAATGAAGAGGCTTCATTTTTATTCCTCTCAACAGTTCATGTTCAGAGAGAATAGTGGTTTTTTTTTGTTAATTTTAAATTTTCATTTGTGAACAGTTAAAACATGTTTACTTAACATAACATTTCACATGTGCTGATGTGACAACATTTATCTTTAAAGTAAAGCTGGACTAGTTAAAGTTAAATTATAAGACTTCAAACAGCCTAATAGAAGTCGGTAAGTTTAAAAAAAATATTTTTTTTATAATTGCAAAAAAAACAGACTGATGCTAAAATTTCTATTGCTGCACAAGGTTGCACAAATTTTCATTAGTACTTAATCCTTGTATTATTTTTTCCCACTAGTTATTTGGTGTAGAATCTGCTGGACTGGTAAAAATAGTAAAAATGGCTCATCACAGTTTCCAGCACACAAAATGACACATTCAAATCGTTTGTTTTGTCTCATCAAAGGTCAAATTTAATTACTTCACTGGCAATGTGCTTATTACAGCCCTACAACTGAGCTGCAAATAACATTACTAGTCAGTTTTTTATTAATCAGTTAATTTTTTTGATCTTCCAAATGTCAGAAAAATTTTTGTCAGTTCACATCACAACTGTAGTTTCTTCTTAAGATCACCTTATTGTTGGTTTTATACAACCAACAATCCAAAAACCTAACATAGTTTCTAGTCATGTATGACAGTAAAACTGCAAATTCACATAACTGAAATATATTATTTTTCAAAATAGCAGAACTTTATCAGTTAAATGTTTTAACTGGTTAAATCTTCCTCTGTATTTTCAGACGGACACTGTCTGTGTTGGAGGATGGACCCAGTCGTGTTGAGTTACCAGGACAGCCTGTTGCGGCGCTCCGATGTGTCCTTACTGGAGGGACCTTACTGGCTCAATGACCAAGTCATTGGTTTTGCTTTTGAATACTTTGCTGCTGAGCGCTTCAGAGTCCTGGGAGACACCGTCATCTTCATCAGCCCAGAGGTCACTCAGTTCATCAAGTGTGCTTCTTGTCCAGATGAATTAGCTCTGTTTCTGGAGCCACTGGATCTTGCCTCCCGACGCTGGGTCTTCCTGGCCGTTAACGACAACTCCAACCAAACAGCTGGGGGATCCCACTGGAGCCTCTTGCTGTACCATCACAGCTCCAACCACTTTGCCCACTATGACTCTCAAAACGGAAGCAATTCACTGCATGCACGGCGCATTGCCAGCAAGCTAGAGCCTTTCTTGGGTGCAGGAAGAAAAGCGCTGTTTGTGGAAGAGCCTTGTCCATCACAGCAGAATAGCTATGACTGTGGCATGTATGTTATCTGTATTGCTGAGGCCTTGTGTGAGAAGGCAAGGGTGGAGGGATCACCACGCCTTCCTGTGCAAATCATAACTCCAGCCTACATCACCCAGAAGCGGGCTGAATGGTGCAGACTGATCCAGAGTCTAGCTCAGAATGACCTCTGCTGCTCTCTGTCTTTTCCTTAGGACATTGACTTGCCCTCGCTATATGCAGAACAGCTGTCAGTCCCACATATCTACAGCTGGAGCAACTGAATGAACTCCTTAAATACAGTATATGAAACTATATATGAAATATATTTATATTACAGTGACTATGATACGCCATAATAGTTTAAAAAGTAAAGCAATGTTGCAAATCTTTAATAATTCATTGATCAGTTGGTGTCATGTTTAATCCCCTGTATATGCACAGCAACATACAGTATGTGAACAAGTACACCAGCATGCCTATAAAAGGAATTTCCTCCCTTGTGCATATTTAGTGAGGATGGAGCATATGTCGCGTGGAAGAGGAGGCACAGACTTTTCTTTCCTCAGTTTTATTAGTTGGGAGCGAATGTAGGAATGTTTACACAGATTATTGCTCAGGGTCATTTTAAATGAGCTAGAATTGACAATAAGAATGTGCATCTGAATACTGGCTCCTACTTTATGTCACGTCTGTTCTGCTCAAATAGTCATTTTGTTTCTCAGATTGAAAAGACGTTACGTCTACAAGTACATACTGTCAGATTCAACACCATTTAAAGAATATTACTGTTTGATGGTAAGACATGCACTGTGTGCTGGAGTGGTAGAATGTATGTTATGCTCTCATAAAAAATATCAGCTGACTTAATAAATTTTGCTGTTGTCACATTTTTGTTGACATAATGTTAACTTTGCCTTGAGGTTTTTATTTGAGGCCCCAGCTGTTGTGCTTGTGATGAGTCCTGACATTAATACGTTTTTATTACATTATCCATCACCCAATGAACACAAATTAAACATAAATAAAATCTTTACTTTTTGGCTGCATAATAAAACTAATGGCACAGTGATTGACACCTTTCAGTAAATTTCTACAACATGTTGTCCCATCTGAAAATTACTTTGAAACATTCAAGGTAAACTTTTTAGTTGAATTCCATTTTTCATAATAATTAAATCAATACCCAACATACTGTATGTAATTCAATAGTTTATACTTGTGGTCAGAAGGACAGGACCATAAGACACTGATACTTTCACTTTATAAGTTTTAAAGGTTTGTTTAGAAAAAGCAACAGACTTCATTTTAAGAAAAGAGCTGGAAAAAAACACTTTCCCACAAGGGTCTGCAGGCCACTACAAACTGTCATTCAGCACTGTACTTTAACAAAGTGCAGGAAGGTTAATTATTCTTTACTTTTAATTTTAGCATTCAGTCAGATTATGGTCTTTCACGTGTTTATGTGCAAGTATTACCGTATCAGTTGAAAAAGGATTTAGAGGCTCAGACATGCAGCAAGTAATACAAACTACATCCAGACCTTGGGTGGGTTGAACAAAGCTGTTTCACAGAAAAGTGATTTCAGGAAGGAGGAGTGTGAATGAATAAAGATTAATTGTACTTGTATTTTGTAACCGTATACCTGGGAAGCCAAAAGCTAGATTAATCACAGTTTAATCACCATGTAGATAAAGATGTATTCATTACTGTGGTCGTCCTGTATTTGTTTTCTAAAAGCATGGCTAAGAGGGGATTTAAAATATGATGGGTAATTTACAGAAGGGTTGTTTAGAAACCTGACTATAAAACTGGACTCTTCATGATAATCAGTCACATACAGCATGTAATTATATTCGTCATAATTGTCTGGCAGAAAAAGGCACAGCCTGCTAATCTGCCTGGCTCTGCCCTGTGCTGCTCTTAAATTCACACTGCTTGGACTCTTTGCAGGCTCTGCTGTCCTTCCTCTGGCATCTTGTCCTCTTCTACATCCCACAGGCATATTTCACCTGGAGGAACCAGTTAGACAAGCCCTCAGGGTTGACTATTGTCTTCACAAAATGCCACAGAGCTGGGTCATTCACTACCCTTATAACACACTGCATTAGTAAGACAAAGTACCCAGGGAAGGGCACATAATTTAGATAAATTTGTTTCTAAATGGCCAACTCAACTCAAGTCTAGCGAAACCAAACTTGACTTTCTGTCTGTTGTCAACTAAGGTATTCGTTCTCTAAACCTACACAGTGCACCTGAGTTTGTGACGTAATTTGAAGAAACATTACACAGGAGCGTATTGTTTTGTGCTGTGACTAAAGTGAGATGGATAAAGTTAAATCCCACAAAATCCTGTACCAAGCTCTTTGCTCATTTGGCAAATGATGCTCTATTTTCTGTGGCATTAAATAAAGCTTCTTAGTACTGGTGGTTTTGTTCTGTGGTATATCAACAGTAGAATTACTCATAAACACAGCTGTAGTTAGAAAGAAGGCCATTCTTCGGGTTTCGTAGCCAGTTTTAATCTTTGTTTCTTTTGTCACTCACTATACATACAGGTGCACAGTTATGCATTGAGTTATACACATTCACTGAATATTGAAGACCGTAGTTTGTCTTTTTTAAGTTTTTCTTTGATTACATATACTAAGTGACTTTTTTTATAATTTTTATAATTATTTTTGGAGGAGGTGGACAAAGGTTTGTGTAAAAGTGCATGTACAGACAGCTAATTAAGGAAGCAAAACAACTGTAAAAACCGAGTGGTTTAATTTGTGATGTACTTTTAAGTATCATAGCTGTGGCCTTCAATGTCACTCAACTTAAACCAGCTGAACAGCTATGGGAACATTTGGACTTAATTGCTGTAAGATTTATTTTTCATTGACGTTTCAGCTACATGTGTGAAAGAGGGAGTTTGTGTTTGAGCTCTACCTACATCAGAAACATACACATATGCCTGTAACTATGTAATACCATTTAAATGTTTGTGCTCACTTAGAATTTTAGTAGAAAAAAAAAAACAACCCTGATTTTTGGTCCATTAAAACAACATGGAATTGATTAAAAATAGACCTTGTTATTGTTGTAAATAACTATCATAGCTGGAAACCACTACAGTTTTTTTCAGTAGATCATCTACAGTCCACAGATGTACCAAGGCCCATTATCAGCAAACATATGTCCTGTGTTCCAACAGCAGTTTTATTTGCAAATGTAAGTTAATAAAATCTATCAATTTAAAAGGCTAATTAATTATTAGAAAAGCCATTTGCTATTACTGTATCTTAGCTCAGCTGAAATATCTAAAGAATAAATAAGCAATAAAAATGTCCGACTAGTTTAAAGAAGAGATCTCAAAATAAACAGAACTTTCTTCTAAAACGAGACAGTTTATTCTCGTTCTGAGAAGCGAAGGCTAATCCATGCAAGAAATTGGCAAAAAAATGAAAAATTCCTACAATGCTGTTTAGTACACCCTTTACAAAGCAACAAATAAACTGGTTCTAACCAGAATAGAAAGAGGAGTGGGAGGCCCTGGTACACAACTGAGCAAGAGGACAAAGAGAATCTAGTTTGAGAAACAGTTGTGATGGTTTGGTGGTGGTAAAGTGGCATAGTTTTACAGAGTTAAAGGGATCTTAAAGAGAGTTATTTATCATGCCATAGCCTGTGGACAGCTCTGGTACTTTACTGGTATTCTGTCTGTAATGGATTGGTCAGCAGAGGCACAAGATCTCAGTCCTGTTGAGCTGTTGTGGGAGCAGCTTGACAATACGGTAAAAGATGCCATCAGATCAGATCAGGATATTCAGGAAGCATGAGCTGAAATCTTTTCAGATTACCTCAGCAAATTGACAACTAGAATGTCCGAGGTCTGCAAGGCTGTAAGTGTTGCACGTGGTGGATTCTTCGAGAAGAGCAAAGTTTTAAGGACACAATATTTTCAGCTAAAAAGTGACTATATTTTCTATTCTGTTTACCGTTTTCTTATTCAAACTCCTTTCATGTATTGACATTTGTGAAAAAAGTGAACCCAAACTTTTGAAAGGTAACATATATCTCTCTTTTATAACCTAATGCAAATACAGTGAGATGTATAACTTAATTTATATACATACTGTAAACAAACTCAGCACTTTTTATAACTGGTTTCAGGAGCAAAAGCAAGATTTCCCTTCCAGGATCTCCAGGTGGTTCATATTTACTCATCAGAAAGAGGAACTCAGGTCTGATCTAAGTACATACAATTACACACTCTGCTGACAAACAAACCATACAGCTGTCTTTGACTCCTTAAAGTGAAATCTGGAGTGTTCCTGTTCCTGTACAGTACATCCTGTCACAACACATCTCCCATTAGCTACAACAACTTAGAACTTTATTTACATCAGCATGTGTGAACAACACCATTTCATTGTCTTTCTGGTACACAGTAACATGACTTGTTCAGGAGCTGTAAATTGTCCAAATCACAACTTTGCATCACTAATTAACAGCAAATACAAGAGTCAGATGCTCCACTGCATGTGCAGCAAATTCACCTAAGATAATGTTCCCCAATGTGTGAAATGCCAGTCGTGCTTGTTCCTGTATTGTGACTGCAAGCTGGAGTTGTTATGTAGGTCAGTCAGTCAGTCATTGTATGTGCACTTAATGTTCCTTAATATTATATCCCTGCAGAAAACAGCCGGGAAAATTACAAATCCTAAATCCAAACCAGACAAATTAGACAAATAAGAAACTGGAGGCTCCCTTCTCACTGTGTGTTTTACTAATCCTAAATATGAAACAGCAGGACTATTTAAAAGCATTTGTGAAAATCTGCCAGCAGTTAATTTGTGTACAGTAAATAGTGAGACTTTATTCAAGCTCTAAGATAAACAAG
>OMLM01001511.1:44866-67116 GCA_900302695.1 Helostoma temminkii
ACTTTTGTTATGCTATATAATAGACAGACATTTTAATTACATTACACTCCACATGTGAGCTGTGATGCCTGCTGGTGTATATAGTAGCCACCAAACTGACCTCTGCAGCAGGCATTGTTTGTGGTAAGCTCTACTTTATCTGCATCAGTCCAAAGCATTTTTAATACACACCCCACATGATTTAATCGCCATTTGGAGCTTAATGTGCCGTTGCATAAGAGAGATGTCGCCATCCAAAAGCAATTACTCTCTGTCTTGGATTCTCTCTCGCACACAGACACACAAAATTCTAATAAAATGAAAGCACAAACACACACACACAGATGCATCTAGTACACACATACTTATACACATACAGTTGCCTCTAAAATTATTCAAACAGCAAAACCAATTCATTTGTTTTTGTTGTGCACTGAATACATTTGGGTTTAAGATGAAAAGATGAATATGAGATTAAATTTCAGTTTTTATTTGATGGTATTTTTACCTTGATAAGCTGAACAATGGAGAAGGTGGCACCTTTTGCATCAGATCACCAAAATTTTAAATGAGAACAAGTGTTGGAACAGAAAGTATTAAAGTAAAAAAGAGTTAATGAAACTTGAGGTTTGTTTGGAAGAACTTCATTAAGGCTGCACCTTGTTGATGTCACCAAATCAATAGTTTCTTCTATTGATGCTTTTCCAGGTTTTTACTTCAGCATCCTTTAAAAGCTGCCGTTTGTTTGGGGGGTTTATCTCTTCAATCTCCTGTTGAGCAGGTGGTTGCCTTGGCCAGTCTAAAATTTTCCACTTTCGCCTTCTTCTAGTTTTGATGCATTTCTCCATAAATTAGCAGAAAAAAAATGTATCTTTCTGCTACAATCATGATTAACAAAGACAAGAGAGCCTTTTCCAGAAGCAGCTGTGCAAACCAAAGCCATGGCACTACCTTCATCATGCTTCACAGGTGAGCTTGTATGGTTTGGATCGTCTTCCACCTCTGTACTTTATATTGCGAATTCCAACATGGCTGATGAGACTTTTTGCATTTTGTAGTTTGGCCTCTGGATTTCTACTTTTCTACAAATCTTTTTTTGTGTAGTTGCTTGAATGCTAATGTTATGTTAATTCAGAATGCAACACATTATCCCAGGGGTCACAATTATGACCATAAAACACACCGTATACTCACTTCTCCATTTAATTAAAAATAAAAAAGGTCATTAATTGCACATGATTTGAATATGTTTATGCCATGTCTTCTAAATGTCTGTCTTTTTTTAAAAATGTATGGAAACTCTATGTGAATAAACATACTCAGATTTTAATGGACAAAAATGAATCCCAGTTCTAATCTAATGTTCTAATGTTCTGTAATGTTCTAATAATCACACTGCATCATTAATGCACAAATAGTTCTATCACCTTCCAGCAGAGGTTCTGAGTTGAAAGGTGTGTCAGTGGTGCTCAGGCCACTGGTGGAGTTCCCCAGAAGGTCAGGAAGTGAGGAGGACACAGACACCACCGAGGGTTTCCTTCTCCACTTTAACACTGATGGGAATTCATCAACCACTGGGAATTCATCTGGAGTTGGAAACTCGTCCTGTGGCACAGAGAAAATAATAATAATTTTACCTGTCTCAACATTTTAAGCATATTGTGACCCTTCACTGACATATGTAAAAAACCACATATGACTTTATTATCGTCAAAAGCTGACCTTGGTAGTCCACACAGCTGACTTTGATTTTGAAAGTATCACTCAATAAGTGATACTTATGCTATAAATGCAACAAGTTGTTAATGAATACACTTTGATCCAGGAAAGTTATCAGCATTCATTATCAGCTTCTTTAGGCAGAGAACTATTAGATCTTATGGGAGTCTGCATGAAAGCTCCACCATAAAGAGATTTAGGCAACTCAAACAATTCCACTTGTGGACGCATGAAATCAGTTAATGCATATCTCATTATGATCGTAATGCAAATTGTTAAAAAAATTCAGCAAATATAACATTTTCTGTTTTAGCAATTATCAAAGCTCTATAACACCTTCATCATCAAGATACACTGGCACCATGGACAAACACCCTTTTATCCTTGAATAATATCAGGCTATATTACACATGATCAAGGACAAGCATGAACTTAATTATTCCTTAACACAAAAGCTTTTCTGTGGCAAAGCGACCTACAGTACGCACAAAAACAAGGTGACTCCACAGAGCTCTTTGATAGCATCTTGCTGACTTGGGGAATAATTCACTGCAAGGCTGCAGCTGTTACAAAATGATCTATAGACCCTGAGTGTGTTAGAAGGTAAGGAAGCCTTCAGTTTTAGTTGCGAAATTCAGTAACTGCGAAATGTTAGAGTCATTTTAACATCAGTTAATCACCAAATAGTGTACCAACTTTAATCTTTACAATGGTTTATGAACGTTTCTTTCATTGAAAGATATGTTGTCACTAACCAACGATAAGGCTGGCTCCTCCATTAACTGCTTCAAGCTCAAGCTCTTCCCATTGACCTAGTGAGGGAAAAGAAATCATGTCTTCAACACGTACACCACACATTGTGAATGAATATTAGACATGTATGTAGCATGACCTCTGACCTGTAGGTGTGTGCATATCCTGCGGAGGACATCATATACACTATCTCTTGACAGCAGAGATACAAATACATACTGAGAAAATAAAACAGAAACAGTAATATCATCAGTTTGAGCCCCAGTTCAATGAAAACTACGCTCTGCTCATTGTGTTGTTTAGATACAATCAGTACATTTAGAGATAGATACAGTACATGAATATTCACATGCAGCATTGCAGAATATCAATATTAAGCTTTAACCTGGGGAACAAATCCTAAATATTGCTCTGACCTGGATTTGTCCATATTATATCCATGATGCAGTCATGTTGGTAAATGAGGTGAAAAATACAAATGAGCCTGATTTACAGTCTGTTCCAGGCACAAGCTGTTGACCTTTTACCTCATAAACAGAAGAACTAACCTCACAGATATGCCGTACACACTGGACAGAGATATATACAGAATACGTGCATACATGTATTGTGCACCGTGCAGACACATAAAGACAGATACCAGGTGATCGTACTATGCTTGTAAATGCGTTGGATTGTAGTTGTGTAATGTTTCACGTCTGAGGCCATTTATTTGCTCACTTTCAGAAATATGCCAACTTCAGAGCAATTTAATGACAGTTGTTTGCTTTAACTAGCTGAGTTAATATGAGACACGTAACCACAAACAGATAGTGCATGCAGTATAAGGACATCAGCTGACACCTTTTCAAGTGCCAAGTACTCACTTAGACATCTCCCACTTGTTATGTAATGCCAAATGACATTATGATAACCAATTTTGCAGTAATCATCTGACAAGTGAGTCAAAGTGACTGTTGAGCTACATTCTCAATGCTGGACTGATGATAAACTGAGTCGTATGATCTCACAATAAAAATATATAAATATTTTCATGTTTATTCTTCCTGTGGGTACCCAACCTGGTGCAGGACTACTAGCACTACTAAACTATGACCTATATGAGCAGCAGAGTCATAACTGAAAAAGTGCTTTTTCTGTTTTCATTTAGTTCGATTTCTTTAAGTTCTAAGATGTTAAAATAGAAAAAACAAACTAAAATTGTATCACCTGCCAATATTTCTAATAAGATTTGTGTGCAATGCACACACAAGTCGTTAATTTGAGAGAACAAGTTATTAAAAATATGTCCCTCTGAGCTACATATGTTTTTGTTCAGTAGCAATCGGTACCGGCAGAAAAATTACAGATGATTATCTGATAATGCTGCTTTCTGGTTCTCATCATTCATGGGCTGTTGATACCAGAACAGAAGTTGTCTTTGAAAAGATCCACTGCTCAGAGGACACAGTCTGATGTGACAGAAAGTTAAGAGACTCTTCTGGATATTAATGTAATGGTGGAAAACCATTAATTCTGCTGAGCTACCAGACTGGGACTGCACTCTACCTCTACAGTTTAGTGTTGTCTTTGCTATCACACACCACCTGGTAAATACAACCACACTGTGCAAACCGGCATATAAATTTTAATTTACATCAAAGGATGGATGTGTTTACCTTCTGGCCAGTATCTGTGGTGATAGCCAGGCCATTGGGCACAAGGCCTGCTGTTTTGTGCTTCTTCACCAACCTCACGGAAACAACAGGGATAGCCACCTACAGAAATTAGATAACGGCACCAATAATAAGTAAGTGTACATTGAAGGTGAGGTATAAAAACATTCACACAATTTGAGTAAATTGTAGCAGTAACACTCAATTACACCCAGGGAAAGCCCCTGGAAAAAATCAGTAGTGAACACGAAACGTCTCTTATTTCAGTCAGAATGTGAGGAATGCAGTCGGAATAAGAAGCTTATTGTCACTCAGATGTCAGAAGAAGTTTGGTTTCAAGGAAATGAAGGCAAAAGAACAATTCACAATACATCAAAGTGAAAATCATAAAACTGGTCAGGGCTAAAGATTTGATAAGACTGCTTGTTTGGCGCAGTGCAGACATATAGAGATATTTTCATATGTTGGAGATTTAAGATTGACGTACACCTGATAATCCTGACTGACTTTCACTCACATAATTTGTCAAATTGTCAAGATTGTGACTCAGAGTTGAACTGACTCAGTTCAACTCTGTCTGTCTGTTTGAGTTTATTAAGGTGGCTGTCAGTCATTCATACCTTGATATCTTTGCCAAAGAGGTTGGCATAGAAACACAGCCAGTTTCTGGAAATGTAGAGCCGACCTTGTAGAAGTATGTCTCTGAGAAGAGCACAGGAGTACACTGAGAACAGAAAAGACAAAATATTTTTTCTCTGGATCAACAGATGAGCTGAAATTTGACAGTTTAAGTGTTTCAGAGCTTAACCAGATGGTGAACTGAAGCAAAGAGCATCAAAGCACGACACTGTGCCAAGACAGACATTTAAAAACTGGGTTGTTGAATTTGTTATACATGTATTAATATGGTTAAAAATACCATAAATAATATCAAAGTTGATGTTGGTATCTATGGATATTGTGAATTAACCATTTTTAAGAAAAATGGTGTTTATTTCAGTAGACTAAACTAGCATTTTTAGTCATTTTATCTTAAGCAAAACTATATTTACAAAACTAATGTGAATATCAATAAATAAAATGTGCAACAAATAAAAACTTTCAAGAGCCAAAGGTGATGTCTTAAGAAAAACAGATCAAAATAATAACTGATACTTGACTGAACTGATACTTGGGTAATATTAGTCTATTGTTACTCCACATTTGCAGCTTAAAAGAGTTAAATAAAAGCTTAAAATAGGCTGACCATATTAGAAAAAGATAAAAAAGATGCACAAAGGGCAAATTACAGTAAAGCTAAAGCAGGACACAATAACAACTCGGACAATAAAACAGTAGTTTTCCTCGTGATAAAGGTGGCACCCTACCTTTCATGAGGATCTCATCCTTGGGCACACACTGGAACAGTTTGTGGTACTGCGAGTTGTACTTGCTGACAGTCTGTGCAGAGGGACAGGGCAGAGTCATGAGCAGCTCCTTGGCGGACCGGCCTGTTTGCACAGTACCAGCACTACCGGCACCACCGACCACTCCACCACCACCGGACACTCCGGCTCCACTTGCAGCAGACACCACCCTCTCCCTCAAAGGACGTGAGCTCTGCACCAGGCTCAGCACGTTGGCACCGTGCACACACACACACTCGCGCACATCCAAGGCCTGGAACAAGCTGCTGCAAGACACACACTGTTTCCTGTCCCTGGTCAGTACAGGGCTGAGATGGAGAAGTTCGTCCGTTCAACTACGTCTACTCTACATACATGTACCATCTCACAGTTGGCTCTAACATCCACACCTACACACACATGCTCTACTACGGAGTTACAGCAATAACGCTTCAGTTTACAGCCACAGAGCTCCTTCTCTACAACCATAAGGCTCTCTTTCTCTTTCTCAAATGCACCTCCAGTGACTCTACACTTTGCAGCACCCATCTGACACCCTCCCTCCTCTACTCCCTCCTTTACTCTCTCTCTCACACACACACACACACACTCTGTCCTTCATCATTCTGAGCTGAAAAATGAAAACAATAAACAGTCCCTCCTACACACAGGTACAGTTTTCTCCTGTCTGTAGTGTCACTGTGTAACACCTAAAAATGATCACTTTTCAAGGAAAATCATACATTTTTTCTCCCTTAATTCACAAGAGGTCTCATTCATTCCAAACTCTCCTCTCTCACAGCCCAAACTCTCATCCAGCTCATGCTATGTCTGCCACTGGACTATCTTTCCCTATTTTCTGTACTGATACTCATTTAGCACCTTTCCTTAGAGTATTGGTTCAGTTTGCTGTTGTGTGCCACTCCTGCTTTTGTTTTTCTAATAATAGCTCATGCTAGAGCAGCTCTTTTCCTCAGGAATACAACGTTAGATATGTGCTTACAGTAAATTATGAGAACATTAGATGTTTAATAACTGATTATGTGTAAACTGACAAATGAGGATGAAAAACGTAGAATCACACCTCACATTATTGATTAGTGGATATCGCACTGCTTTGCTTGTCTATACATAATTGTTCTTCTGTTAAATATTATATGTTAAGTTTAATGTTTTACAGATGATGAAGTTTGAGAAATCTGACTTTAGATGAGGATAAACGGGAAGCATCTGCAACACATTCATAATGGAAAAAGTATGAAATATTCTTAGCATATAATCACATCCCCAAGAGATACATAAAAAATAAAATATCAGATTGAAATTATATTTTGAAATTAAAATGTATATATTGAAGTAATGTTTTCAAGTCAAGGAAACACAAACTAATCTTCTCAAAGGGAAAGCAACGTTTTAACAGAGAGCACCACTTTTATTATAAATGAAACATTTCATTAAAAATGAAGACAACTGATTGGACTTGCTCCAATCACACTATCCATTAACAATTTGCATCAGAAGGGAGGCCGCACTCACCGAGCCCCGGTAACATTTCTTCACATCTTCATAGGACAAGTCTTCAATCAGCTGAAACCTGTGTTGATAGGAGAAAAACACATAGTATTTGGAAAATGTCAGTTATTGGCAGCATGGCACTTTTTTATTCTTCTTTGCCTTTACATCGTGTGTGTGTGTGTGTGTGTGTGTGTGTGTGTGTGTGTGCATGTGTAAGAAAGTCTTCCACATGACAAGTTAATCATCAGTGTGTACATAACTGGAGGGAGATAAAAGCTGTCACAAAACATAACCAAAGACGGTGTAAACACAGACAGTGACCGTGCTAGGAGATTATCAGTATTGTTCTTTTTATAGTCAGAATACATGAACACACACACAACACTGGCATCAAGCCTGCCTCAGGAGGAATAGTCAAGACAGTGCGGCAGATGTCGCAGCATGATGCTCACATCTACTGCTAATTCAGACAGAACTAGCCAGCAGATATAGAACAGTATAATCAGCCACTAAAATGAACTGCTGTGCCTGTTAAAGAAGAAAATGTGTGGCGAGTTGCTTTGACAGAGGCCTCCCTTTCTTCCTGTATCTGTCAGTAAGTGTTGGGTGATTGACAGCGAGCAGAGCATGGTGTAGTGCTACACTGATATGAAAACACTCCCGTTAAAAGAGATACCGATAAAACAGAAGCACTAACAGAGCCAAATAGGAGTGTGTACTATGACGGATTATCTCAACTGGTGGAAGCCATTTTTCATACAGAGAAAAAAAGGAAGCCATCAAATCAGTCTTGGTGTCGTCAACCATGCAAAGTCCAACAGGAATAATGTGAAGGAGATGGAAAACACCAAACACAATCCTGTTTAGCTGCCTAGCATAACACAAGCCTTCATCCTACAAGCGTCGTCTCTTTTATCTTTAACTTTAAAACGGTCTGAACATAGTATGTAGGCTAAGCAGCTAAATGCGACTGTGTTGGAAACAAATTTACAGTCTGATACTTGCTTCCTTGTAGTTACCTATAACCTTTTGCAGGATTAAAATGCTGCTTACATGTAACATGCCACGCATCAGTGGATCAGTAATATTAACCCCCAAACTGGATGGACTGCTGATGCATAAAGAGTAGTGATGCATTTAGTAGCTATTCTTAGCTAGTACATATTTAAAGCACCTTTTATTAGATGGTCCTTTAAAACAAATCAGGTGGAAACATTAAAAAATACACCCAGAGTCAGTGTTTTCAACCTATAACACAACAAGACGACAGCACCACATTTGTATTCTCCTTTTAGCGTCCTTCACTGTGCACAGAAAAGCCCTTTAACGTTAAAATACCCTTTGACTTGTGCCTTTTAAGCAGAAGGGCTGTCAGTGTCCCAGCTCTGATGAGCGAGTCTCCTTCTGGTAAGAAGATAGTCTGACCTCAATCCACAAACAACCCTCCCCACCTCTGCCGCTTCTTTCCATGTAGCTCTTCCTCACAGTGGAGATGAGAGCAGTAACTGACAGTAACATAATTATATTAGGCAAATTCTGATTTCTAAATTCCAGTGCAGAGTAAAGTGATAAGTTCATTTAAATATAGAGTGTGTAAAAATTGAGTAGTATATTTTAAACTTTTCAAGACTGAGAAATTGGATCAGTGAATGATATCTTGGAATGAAAACTCATAGTGAACTCGACAGGTGTCATTACCATACACAATGTAAGTTATTTAGATGCTAATATGAGGAAGCACCTGCTAAAACAAGGCAGAAATATAATACTATAAAACTATATAAATAGGTTCTGACACTGTATCGAACTTTAAAGTTTATTTTAAAATAAAATTTTATTTTTAAAATAATATTCCCTGGTTTAACTGCTGCAAAAAAACATTTTTAGATGGCCAAACTAAATTACAGTTTAAGCTATGTTTCAAAGTCTGTAGCATTAAAGTTGAAATGGCAGTTTTATACTTACAGTAACTGTTAAGTAAAATGAGGAAGTGAGTTGGAATTTACAACCAGAGAGTAAGATGAAGGTGAAGGTCACAGTGGTGAGACAGGGTTAACAAAAATATGCTAAAATTTTGCCACTTCTCTAGCAAATACAACTGGAAAAAATTATTTTTGTTGCAACTTTGAATTGTAGGACATGATCTTAGTATATATACTAAACTGAACTTTATGGGTGTTACTTTGTCAAACAACTGTTGCCAAATTACCATTCTTCCATAGACAATGATATTACATTAGAGAGAGAGAGAGAGAGCTTGTGTCAGATGAGGATGAGGTTGTTGTTTACAGCAGAACAGCACAGCTGTGACAGCACTGCCAGCTGTCCTGGTGGATCTGTTGGACACCTCAATGCACACACCACATTCAATGCCATTTGGTTTTCCACTAAAACATCACATTATGGTTTATTTACTTGCAAATTTGACATTACATAAGGAAAAATTATGTCCAAAACAGAGATATATATATCTAGAGGTCAGCATTGCTTAATAATTTTGATACATGTAACAGCAAAGTGGTTCCTAACCAAGCAGTAATCAGGTCATTAGCAGAGCCCCTGTGCTCAACCTTTCCAACATTTAATTCTTTATTGTGGCTTCTACATGTGCAGTCATTTATTTTTTATTTTCTTTTTTTTTTATAAAATCATTCGCCTGGAACAGACATCCCGTAATCTTGTGATCACATTATGAACAATAGAGCATGTGTGCTGCTCTTCCTGCCTGCTGGTTTCCGCCTATAAATAGGTTCCACAGTGGCTCTGCTTTCCCAGGTGGAGAGAACAGAGTGATTATTAAAAGCACAGGCGGCTCTGTGGGGACAAGCCAGCTCTGTATTCCTCCCTCTCACTCTCCATCTGTCTCTCTTTTACACAACATCCAGGTCTAAATCAATACTGCTGGTACATTTAGGTGAGTGTATAAAGAAAACCGATATAGGCAATTCCCATCACGACGTGAGGAGAACCGTGAATGTGGTGTGTCAAAGTGAATCATATTTTTACGAGGAGTCTAAACAAGGTCATGTTGGTATGAGATGTGGGAAAATGAAAAATGGACAGCTGTCAAAGATACAACTGTAAAACTGAATATTATTGAAACCGAGGCCCGGGAGGACGCACTGAATTTTTCTGCTTAAGTAAACAACTTCTCACACAGCAGCAACAAAATACATTGGTTTTCCAGGTATAGTACCAGGATGCTCAGGGTGTAATTGTAGTGAGCCAGTCCGAATCCTACAAGTAAGGTACCATAAAATATAATAACCTCAAACTCCTAACAGAGCATCATTTTATGAGCCATAATTTGCACATTAACACGATTGTGTGCATAAGCTTATGCCCTTGTGAGCAAAATGTTGCCTGCTGTGTGTGTGTATGTGTGTGTGTGCCTGTGTGTGTGTATGTGTATGCGTGTGTGCGTGTGTGTGTATGTTCATATATGCGCATGCGTCTTAGCCCATGTATCTCAGTGCCCTTGGCTGTGAGGCTGAATAATGAAACTAATTACAAGCTCAAAGAATCTTAAATTGAATCCTAAATTAGAAAGTGGACACCTCCCTGTGGTGGCTGGTGTAGCAGTGAACTCCAGTCAATAATTTAGCTGAAGGGGAAGAAATTGTTACTGAGAGTACTGAGACAAGTGGATAGATTTTCTACACGACTGCAAAGTGTCCCTGAGAAAAGAAAGAAATGATGAAAGGAGTAAATGACTTTTATCAAATTCATAGATCAGAGTTCTCATCTGATATAAGACTATAAAAAAAACGGTTCATGCTCATTCTTTTACCATGCCCCGTGACGGTTAACATTTTGATTGTACGACCAACCCACACACACCGAGTGACCACCTGTAGCTCCAGTCCATCCTTCTGTTGAACTACAAAGGTTAGCAGAGTTATCTTTTTACAGATACAATGAACATTAACCTTGTGAAGTATTTCCCAAAGGTTTATAGTCAAATATTTAGATATTGTGCACCTGGATCCTGGAGTAGTAACTACTACATTTTCTGACAAACTTATTGTGTGCTTTGAGAATATTTCCTGATAGAGTTTGCATGTTCTCCCTGTGTCTGTGTAAATTCTCTCCGGGTACTCCTGCTTCCACCCTCCAAAGACATGTACTTAGGCTAATTGGTGACTCTAAATTGGCATGGCGAATGGTTATCTGTCTCTGTATGTTATTCCTGTGATAGACTGGTGAACTGTCCAGGGTGTACCTGGCCGCTTGCCCACTGACAGCTGGGATTGGCTCCTGCACCCTTGCAACCCTTAAAAGCACCTACAGACAGTGAAAGATTTCAGTAGTCTTATAAGTTTACTGCGATCCACACTCTGTGTCTGAGGCTATCTTTGGCCGTAAAACTGTGACAACTTGAAACCCTCTCAAGGTGAGAGGTGTGACAGAAGACCACTGTTTTTGAACCACAACCAAAAAAAACAACCAAATATATCGGCACGTTTGGTGATCTTTCGTTTGGGACGCAAAGTGTACTCCCGTCTTAACAGTCCCTGTCTCGATAGGCCAGAAATATAAACCAGAAATATACAGTTATCACCATCATATTGATACATAACCCTGTTTTGCTGTTAATTTTCATCATTTCACACAAATATGTTATTTCTAATCAAAGCCTAATTCTTTCTCAGATGAGTAGTCAACAATCTTCCACACGTAATATGACGTCAGATAATGAATGGATGGATGAATTTAGTTGGTGGTGATTCAAATGGGGCTAAAAAAATGTATAATAGACACATACTGTGTTTACAATTGTAGTCTGTAACATGCAGGCACTCAACACAGTAGACATACACACACTGTTTACTGGTTACACACTGACATGTGGATGAAGTGTTCAGGTCCTTCCCATCATGCTTTAGGACTAAATCCCATCACAGAACAGATTCCCCAGGATTACACTGCTCCTGTCTCAAATCCATCTTATATAACTCACAAATAGACACACTTCTGTCTGACATTGTGTGTCTGCAATAAAAATAGTGATGAAATTTACTGAAACGGTTTATTACTATCCTAACTATACATTTTCATTTTCCAAACATATCGGTTCCCTACAGGCCTTTTGGGTAAAATTTTAAAAAAGTGTTTTTGTAAGTCTCTGTTTGCAGTATCTTTGTGTGCATGTGTGTGTGTCTGACCATTGTCTGACATCAAATACAGCTGAAATGAAAGCACAGAGTAAGTGCTGTGAAAATAAATCTCCTAGGGCTGAAACCCATGACCATGCACAGGATGCAGATGGAGCCTGGAGAGACAGCAAGTGCAGAACAGTGTGTTTGTGCGTGTGTGATTTGCCTGAAGTGTCCGTGTGCGTCGTCATCCTTGGAGGGGTCCAGGTCCTGAGTTGAGAGCAGACCTGCTTCTTCGCTCTGCTCCTGCTGCTCAGTCATGCTCCTGGCCCTGAATACACAAACACACAGCTCTGTGTTAACAGCAGGCACCTCTCTGCTGGAACTTCATGTAAAAAATGATGTTTGTTTTTGTCTCTAGGTTTGGCTTCAGAGGAAAAAATGTTTATGGGGCAAACAAGTGGACTCTGTCTTTTAAAACCAACACAGCAGTGATGCAACATTCAACCACTGATACTGCTGGTTTACGCTACATAAAAAAATCTCCACTCAGCAAAATAAAGCTGTGCAAATGGGGTCAGTGCCTGCTCTCACACAGATGTTACAAATAGAGCACCTCAGCGGTTGTGCAGGTGGCTGACCTGATGTGCTGCTGAGAGCTGACTCAAACATTTTTTAAAACTTCTCAGCACCAAATGTCTCTTGAAATGAACTGTTACAAATACGAAAGAAGAAAATGACCGTAAATCATTTCTTATATTGCTTTTTGTATGTAGTGACTGACAATAAGTGAAAAGCATGATACACACACTAATGTAAAAAAAAAAACATGAAAAAAATATGAACTGACACTTAAACAGAACCTAATCACAGCTTTGTGGATGGATCATGTTGCTCAGGTCATTTTAACAGCTGATGAACTCTGGTTTGTATATATTTCAAAATGGATGGAGGAGAATGTCTTCCTGTGGGAGGGAAAACACACAACACAGCCTCTGCAATCTCCATCTGCAATGACATCACAAACATAGTGAAAAAGTGGTAAAGTAAATGACCACTTGTTTGATGTACACTTAGATTGGAGGAGCTCAACTATCCCCTGATCCAAAGCTGTTTTAAATGTGTTGTGTTAACATGAAACTGTTATTTAACAGATATAATCACTACTGATTACATCAAAGTTTGTGATATTTTCATTTTTTTATTTCAAATTTTCTGTTAATTCACTATTTTAACTGTTTATCTGTTACATTTGAACTAATTATCCATCACTCTTAAGCTCTTCTTTTTCAGTATTTTTACAATTTTATTGCTTACCTATTGTAGTTAACTGATATAAATTGTTTTCAGCTAATATTTTCAGCTATTTAATATAGTTTTCTAGTCTCAGGTCGGTGTATGTTCTCTGTAAAGGTCCCTGTTAGCCTGTCAATCACTTAAACCACTTAACAAAAATACTGTATGTGAATATAATTTAATCAAACCCTAATTTACTAATCTTCCTCACATGTTGTGATGTCACATTACAGCATTAGCACTGAAAAGGTTTAAACCATCTATTGCGTTTCCTCTTCTCGCATGCATATAACATTTTTCTTTCTTTCTCACACAGACACACACCTGCCCTGTGCCATATTTTCCTCTGGGAGAGGAGACATCGTTACCACCTGCTCTTGTGTAATTACAGGTGCTGATGGAAATAGGCTCCTACACGCAGTTTCCTATATTATCTCTAATTGGCCAGGAGCTTTACGTCAGGCAATGACCTGTTCTAACAACAGGGGCTTCCTGTTGCAAGAGGTTTCATCTGATTGGTTTTCTGTGATGGGAGGTAAGTAGGAGGCTTCTTGTAATAGATGTGTAAAGGACGAGTGGGCTCTGTGCATCTTTAAGCCTAAGACAATAAGGAGGGCTATCTGATCCCTAAGGGCTAAATGGAAGGTTGTGGCACTGCTGCAGTTCACTTGAAAATAATATAGACTATAGTTGACTCTAAAATTAAGCGCTTGGGTTGGAATAATGTAATAAAATCCTACAGTGTGGATATGTAGAAAACTGAGGGTTCAAGATATTTCACAAAGTTTAAAAGCACAGTACAGCTGTTGTCATTGAGATCCTGTCTTCCAGACAGTTATCAGTTCCCTTTCATTTTAGAAAGCTTGAAAACCAGTTTGCAGAGACATGTTGACATATGAGATAGTGGACAGTTAGTGGACACCTTATGTTTGGTTTGGGTAAAGATCTTTATGACCTTTTACCTGGGTTTTTGACACCAAAGTGCTTGTCTGAAGGCAAATTTCATGTCTAATTGGTAACGTAATTCACAAAGTGTTTGCTTGCAGCCTAAAAACCTTCTGAAACACACACCAGCCCCAATCACAACATTCATGAAACAGTCTTATGATAAATATCCTTACCAAATCACTGGGAGGGGAAAACCTTTTATTATATCATAAAAGTGGCTCTTATGTAGCCTGCTGTCGGTTTCAAATAAAAAAAAAAAACTATAAATGTTGCTCTTGGTTATTGTTTTACAACACAACCTGCCATTATTCTCAGTACTCTGACTATGTTAATGTCTGTGGATAAACTGATATATACACTTACATTTTAATTGTTCATAGAACAGCAAGACTGAGACAGAAAAAACAAGCCTGACCAGTTTCTAGTGTTAATAAGTAATGACATTTCTCGTTCTTTAACACATTCATTTACTATTTTTTTTATTAAAAGCTTTAGTATAACATGTGGCTTTTTACAAAACAAACAGCAACTAACACTTTCTCAGTTGCCCATATACTTAGTTCTGAATTATTTATGTCTTTCTTGGTAATATCTTATAACATTTGTGAAAAACAACGTCCTGAGAAAACTTTCCAAGAAAATTAGCAGCAAAACATGAACTAAATATTTTAAAGCAGAGTCCCACTTAAAGACAGCATTTTGATTATAATGTTATAAAGAATGAATCGCTTAATTACGTCAGTTCTGATTTTGCTTTAGAGAATTTGTGTTCCCACGTATTAGACAAACAATCAATTATTAAAATGACCACAAAGCAATGCTTAGAGGGCCTCTGGAGTGCTGGGCCCCAGGGCAGTTTCCTGTTTTTCATGGCAACACATTCTTGTGGATGGTCAGTGGCTGAATTGATGTGTAGAGTTTGACCATGGAAGGTGAAAAGGAGCAGTTCGCTTCACTACAGGGTAGCAGTGGAGCTGTGAGCGTAACAGGAAGCCAGTGTTTCAAAAGGAAGTTGAGAGATGTGGAAAAACCTGGGTTGGTCTGAGGGCCAAAGCCACATCAGCCACCATCTCTATCTCAACAAGCAGGAATGTTTTTCAGCAGCAACATTGGATGAGCAATGTGTGTGGACAGAAATTTCATACTTTCACTGCCTCCGTTTGACCCCAGGTTCTCTAGTTTCAGTTAGATGCTCTCACGGACACAAAATCACTAAAACAGTCATAACAGAGCTAACTGAAGCACAAAATCATTTAGAAGTGAAAATTTTCAAGCACACTTCAAAAAGACCACGAGCCTGAGAGGAGGCTTACAGCGCTGAAAGCACTACTTTGTTTAAGATGGTTGTTTGGAGCAAAGGTTTATTTTGCCTGAAAAATGCAGGTGTGTGTGTGTTATTATGAGAAAACATGTAAATGATCTGTTTAAACACAGGAGTGTTTTCATATGTGCGACAAACATGAGTGTGAACCCGAAAATAGGCTAAAGAAATCCAAAAAGGGAGTTTTGCACTTGATGGGAAACATTTTAAGACTTCTGTTGTAATACGTGACCCCACTGAATATCTTTTTCTCACAGTGTTCCTGATTTCTGTGTTTTTCTTTGTTGTGAATTAACCTTATTCGGTCTTTCATAGACATACATCACAGCACAGTGGCACAGCCTCTACATGTGAATTTTACATGCACTGACTGACAAACGTTAACGATGCAGAATGTATTCATGCACCATGTAGCGCTTGGCTACTTAAACACTGTCTTGTAATCAAAAGCAGAAACAAGCAGAGAAGCCAAGTGAAGACCGGAACAGAGTCGGAGAAAAAAATGTATTTATTTATTTTTTTATTTTAGTTTTAGTTTTTAAAAACTGTACAATCTTTTTCGGGTAAATGATTACTGATGCTTTTAATTAAGTTACTTAATTAAGTTACTTAATTACACTGAATTACGTAAGGTGGCAAATTAAGTTTTTACAGTATTATAATCTACATAAAACATAAAACTATATTGTGCTAACGTTTGAATACATTACTGATAAGCTAATGGTTATTTAATAATAAATTAAAAAACAGGTTATAAAAATAATAAATAGATGTAAATACACATTTAATTTAATTATTTTACAAATGTATTTCTTTATCACATGGTCCATAAAGAATAACAGCGAAATTGACTAAATGAGCCTGAGGTGGCGTCTGAATAAATCTTGCTTTTTCCCAAAGTTTACAGTTTAGTAAAAAGACGAGAGGCCCAGTCTTGTGCATTGTTGGTAAAAAAGAAATGCACATCCGTTATTAAAATGATCGCTGATAACTGCGACCCGAGTTTACTGTCAATTGAATAATCGATTAACTAAGTAATTGATGCAGCTCCTTGTTACCAGGCATTGTTCTACACGTCAGCGGTGTTTTTATTTTGAAATTCCGCACCGGAAGCACCTCTCTTCCTCCGTCTACCTTGACAGCTGTTAATGTCTCCTACCTGTAGCTGCGGCGACTTTTTCCGCGGTGTTGTCGCCTTGTAGCTGCACGATACTCCTCAGGTCAGTGCTGAAATCATTTCATGATCTTTCAACAGAAAAAAAATGGACGAATCCATTGCGGCACAGAAACATTAAAGCTGAAGTAGAGGGTGGTGTTGACGGAGCTGTGACCTCCTCACACTGTGCTGAGGTGGGTTGAGCTTACCTATAGCCCCGTGTGAGCGGTTTACTGGCAGGGGATTAAACTGCGGCTATTTTCCTCTCACACGCCCAGAACAACGTAACGACTGCTCATCACTGACATCTGCTTTACTCGCAGAAACAAAACTGCTTCTGCACTTAGGCCGTGGACACTGAGATACACAAATGTGCCCATTAGTAGGCGACTTTCTTTACTACGCATTTTGTACATGTGTTATTCTGTAGTCATAAGCAGAAAACATAAATATTACGGTGATGTCTTTTTATGTGCACTATTATCATTTTACTTTTCAACTTGGTTTTGCATCAGCTGATCAACATTTTCAGTATTTCACAAAAGGTCTAATAAACGGACACACATTTAACACAACTTTCTCTTTTTTGTGCATTAATTATCCCATGATTTCTCCTGAAACCTTCACTAACATAGAAAAGAGTTGAATCACAAAAGTACAACCCCAGTGTCAATTTCTAAAATCTATATAAACAGATTGCGATGATCTGCTTATCTCGTCTAGAACATAGAAAATATATCAAAAGTTTAAAAATTTAAAAGAAAAATTTAAAAAGAAAATTTACTAATTTAAGAAAACAGTAAGGAAAATTTGAAAAATCGTCTCAGAGAGTCACGGTGTCTCAGAAGTAAAGATGGGCAGAGGTTCACCAATCTGTGAAACACTACACTACAAACGTTTTCAGAATAATGTTCCTTAACACAAAATTGCAAAGACAACAGTACTTAATATCAGAAGATTCAGGGAGCCAGGAGAAATCTGTGTGCAAGGGACAAGGCCAAAAACAATTTTGGATGCATTCGATCTTCGGGCCCTCAGGCAGCTCCTCAATAAAAATAGGTGTTTTATTGTGACGCTCATCACTGCATGGGATCAGGAATACACAAGATATTACTGCTTGAGAACACAGTTCGCTGTGCCATCCAAAAATGCAAGATAAAGCTCTATCATGCAAAGAAAAAAACAAATATGAACGTGATCCAGAAACGCTGCCGTGTTCTCGGCTGTGGCAAAGTGGAAAACTGCTCTGTGGTCAGACCAGTTGACATTTGACATTTCTTTTGGAAAGGAGAGGAGGAGCAGAGGGTTCTTCTTGCTTGTTATGAGCGCTCAGTTGTAAAACATGCATATCTGATGGTATGATGGTGCATTAGTGTCTAAGGAACAGGCAGCTTGCACATCTGGAAACGCATCATTAATGCTGAAAGACATATGCAGGTTTTAGAGCAGCATACGCTCCCATCCACATGTCTTTTCAGAGAAGGCCTTGTATATTTCAGCAGGACAATGCTCAACCACATACTGGATCTAAATTCAACAAAGACTGAGGACTGTTGAGCAGTTAGAAACTCCAGCAACTGGTCTCCTCAGTTGTTAAGAGAAATGTTTTATTTAATGTTTTATTTTGAAAAAATGTGGGTTTATAAGACTTGCAAATCATTGCTTTCTGTTTTTATGTAGATTTTACACAGTATTCCAACATTTTTGAAAATGGGGTCGTAACATCATCAACATGAAATGATTAATAATCATTATAATGACATATATTTAGTTATTATTACCTGATTGATATTTTTGTCTGTTTTTTTAGGGGAGCAAGTGCCAAACACAGCGTTACACTTTGGTAATGTGATGAGTACATTTATGCTATTTATTATATATTATGGAGTAAGTGGAAGATGGAACCACTACACTCAACCAAACAGACCTGGTGCATGTCAAATTACTTATGTAGAATAATATTGCTTAGCATTTTGTTACAATTTGACTTTGTCATCCATCTGCAAAAGTGAAGCCACTGTTGATGCTCAGAGATAGATGGATGGATTAAAGGCGACTGTTGCAGTTGGGATGAGTTAGGATCAATATGAACATGGTGCTGAGAAAGTATTGTAACTCTAAATAAACTCCTAATGTAACTTAAGAGTTTATCTTAAGTTACACAAATGGATCACAGACTGCTCTTCCAATCATGGCTGAATCATGCGTCCAGGCTGCGGTTGAAAGAAACTGCTGTTTCATATATAGTGGAGAAGAAGCCTGGAAAATCATGATAATATGTCCTGAATTACTGACAAAGATCATGTGACAAATGCAAATGGCAAATACTGCTGGCGTTCTTACCCAACATCTCATCTCTGCAATGGTAATTTAATCCCTTCACTTAATGGTTTTTCTTTTGCAGTTATTGTGTTACAATGAAAAACAATTAATATTGCAAACTCAAACTTAATGTCTTGCTGCAGTTAAAATGTCTTCATATTTTCTTACCTTATTGTTGTAATACATTATATATATATATTTATTTATATATATATATTTTTAAAGTCATGTCCTGTATAAACAATGGATGTTAAAACAAGTTGCATCTTCCTGATATTCTCCATTAGCACAATCCACATCCCGTGTGGCCCAGTTTAAACATCCTTCTGTGACACCTGGATTCACTTTGTAGGTGTAACTCATGACAAGTACTTTAAATATTCAGTGCTTTCAGTGTATTCAAGATGCTGTGGTGTTGACTGACCTGGCTCTGTTGGCTGCTATCCTCTGACTGCAGTTACCATGAGAGAAACGGTAGTGAGGGACCTGGTAGTATCTCTCTTGGCCTGGGGCCTCGTCGCCAGGCAGTGCCTTGGGGCTAGCTGCGTAGATAGTGCATCCCATGAAAACCTCCTGGAAGTTATCCTCTGTGTCCCACAGCAAGCGGAGAGGAGGCGTCCTCAAGGTATGCTTCCTCTGAGCGGCCTGTCCTGTCCTGATGCCAGCCAGCTGCTCTGTGGAAAAGCCATCGGCTCAGCACTTTGCTATCTTAACCCCTCCTTCCCTGTGAATCTCTCCAACCTCGTTCTCTCTCTCCAGCCCCCCTCCCTTTGCAGAGCTGAGAGCAGAGAGGATAATCAGATTTCACATTTACACTCAACAAAATCATCCCTAGCATAATCACTCCCTGTCACTGATGTTGCATTATGCTAATGCACAGAGCATACTCTCAGTTCAGGAGCATCAGGAGCTGTTAAAAATATCCTACCTGCCTATAGAAGTGAATGCTACTGCAGACACAGTTAAAGTTATTAAATATAAATTAGTGAATAAAGGTCACGCAATATTCTAAGGTGATGGTCAAATTGCTTAGTTTGTCTGCACAATCCAAAACTCAGGATAAAATTATATAGTGATTTTAAAAGCAGCAGTGCTTCATATTTGAAAAGGCACTTTTGCATGACTATTGACGTAGACCTCCACCCAATCACCTAGAAAACACATCACAGCTTTTCACAACTGAAACATTCAGTCTATGAATGATGACCACAACAAATCTGGCTTTTTTATGATTCAATGTGAGCACATTATTCCTACCGGAAGAATGTGAAAACAGCCCTCTAGTGTCAAACTCTGCACATAAATTACTTTGCACCCTGAAGTTCAAATATCCATCAATAACACCACAATAACAGCAGATTTAAGAGTGGTTCACTAAATTCTATTTTCTGTGATGTAGAGAAAGAGAGTTTGCATACCAGCATTTATTGTATACAATTTTCACGTGCTTTACTTTATTCTGTTAATTTTATTTTAAATAAATAAAATAGCTAATTCACCTTCCAGTCTACACTCAGTAAATACAGCGGTGACCAACATCCTAAGTGTCGCTAATGGAGCTTCAGAAGTTTTCTCCATAGATAAGAAAACCTGCAGGAAGAGTAAAAAAAAAAAAATCAATCAGGCCGTTACCCTGAAGTGGCTGGATGGAAACCACTTTGAGTGAAAGGTGGATGACAGCCTGCTTGTAGTCTCTGAGAGTATAAAGAATAAGATTCCCGGGTCTGATGAGACAAACACTAAAGTCTTTCAGTACAACTCTAAAAACTATATCTGGCAAACTCCAGGCACTACTGGTGTAATGAAGCACGGTGGTGGAGGCTCTGTGCTGTGCATCTCAGCGATAGGAACACAGAGACTGGTCAGAACTCCTGGAAGGACAAATGCAGCCAAATACAGAGAAGGCCTTGAAGAACAGTTACACCAGAGTACATGTGACCGGAGGCGAAGGTTCACCTTTCAGTACGACGGTGACCTGAAGCAAACAGCCAAGACAGCACTGGAGTGTCTCTGACTGTCCTTGAGTGGCCCAGTCAAAGCCCAGACTTAAACCCATAGAACATCTGTGGAGAGACCTAAAGATACCAGTGCAGACACTTCCCATCCAATCTTATCTGTCAGCGGATAAACTGCACAAATCCAGGTGTGTGTAGCTTGTAGGCTGATCCGAGAAGACTGGAAGCCGTAAACGATGCCAAACGCGCTTCTAAAATGCACGTAGAGATCTAAATGCTTTTGCAAATGAAAAATTTCTGTTTTGGATTTTTAATACATTTGTAAATAAAAAACATTCAGTTTCACTTATGGGTTATTAAGTGTAGATCGAAAGGGAAAAAAATGGCAGTTTTACCAATTTAATGTTAAATCAACAAGTGTTCAAAAAGTAGAGTCGTAACATAAGATGATATTAGTATCGTTAAATCCTTCAAGTGCACCAAGGTTCCAATGCACCAATGCTCTCCTGTGGCCAAAGCCCACAGTGCAATTTAACTTTTATTTCTAGAGTTTTTAACATTTGAATTCTCCAGGAAATAATGGTTACAACAGTTTTAGACTGGTTAACTTCCTGAATTCTAGAGACTTGTTTGTGTACTGCATTCAATTATGAAATAATTGTACAAAAACCATCAATCGACGCACTGAGAGTCAACATTCTCTATTTCAAATACAATTTTCTGTTAAGTGAAATGTCAAAGAAATGTTGCGTGACTCAGCTTTTAAAAGTTGATAATCATTGTTCAACTAAATGTACAAAATACTTGCTAACATTCGTTTTCATGGTGAGATAATTAAAAGAGCACAGTTAATATGATTTAACTGTGTTATTCTAACTCCATAGCAGCAACAGAGCAGAAACCACTGAGCAGTTCCCAGGACAGATTGTCTCATAAAAAGATTTATTTTTTCCAGCCCAAATTTACAAAGGCAAGTTACAGAGTATTGTATAAAAAGAACCATGGCAATGTACACTTTACACAAACTCCTGAAGGGAGGGAGAAAGGAGGAGAGGAGGGAGAGTTCTGAATTTCTCACACAGAAAGAAAATGAAGACATTGTAAACATCCTTGCAAGCACCAGTACTGGTACTTTGGGTGGGGTGGGGGT